>JAUZND010006698.1:0-10653 GCA_034780555.1 Coelogynopora nodosa
AGCCATCTCGCCGCTAATCCCAAGGCGCCCACCTCCGTCTCAAAGGACGAAGTGAACTCCGCACCCCTCACCCGCCGGGTTGCCGCAATGGTCAGATTTTCATCTGATCCACTCGTAACTACCGCAGCATTACCCCCGCGCAGCACACCACTCTCAGCCGATCCATCCGTACAAACGGTTAAGTCAAACTGTCCAAGGGAACGAACAGTATCCAACGCGTCTTCCAAACAGACAGCTGCCTCCACTCAATTAGAGGTTAACACTCCACCCTTTGTTCTCCTACTGTCACGGGGCAGAAGTGACAGGGGGAAACTCAAGACGTCACGCCCGTTGTTGTTGGCGGCACCTCCCGCCCGGGCCAGACCCAGTTAGCACCGCCAATGGGTTGTCCATCAGCTCGGACAAAGGCGGACTGGGGCCACAGAAGATTCTGGCTCTCGCCTGGTCCGAAGCGGGGCACTGCTGCAGCCAGTGCTCTACCGTCTCAGGCTCCATGCCGCAGCGGGTGCAGATAGGGTCGCTACCGTGGACGATCACCGCGCGATAGGCCGCAAGGCTCTTGCAGTGGCCACTCCTCAGTTGGGCGAGTAGCACCTCGTCCCGGCGAGGGAGCCTCATCCGCGCCGTAAACCAGATTGACAATGACGGGGGTTGTTGAGTGGCGGGTCGTGGATGGCCCTCTTGTGGAAGGCCTTAATGGAAGTAAAATATATGGCCAGGTCTAGTAGGAGATCTGGGTCGGAGGCCGCTGCCTTAGCCTCGGCGTCGGCCAGTTCATTGCCGGGCAGACCACAATGTCCGGGGACCCACTGGATGAGGACCCTAGTGTGGACCGTCTTCAGGGCGTCTCGAAGAGCTTGGAGGTCCGGGGTAGCGAAAAGGGAGCAAGCGGCGAGGGCAGTGATGGCCGCCTGGCTGTCGGAGCAGATGCGGACTGGCCCCTGTGGGTGATTAGCCCGGATCCACTCGACCGCCAGCAGCAGGGCCTGAAGCTCGGTCTCATAGGAGCAGGTGATGCTCCGCACTCTGCTGCGGATCGCCGCGACCCTAACCGGCGAACTGGAGCGCCCGGTGGTGAGGACTGCTGCGCAGCCACCAAGCTCGCCTACATCTCTGCCGATCTCAGAAGCGCTCTAGTGGTACGGTGCGGTGCGCCACTGCCTTGTCTGCGAGGAGACGCCGGTCTTAGTCTTTGCCGATGGTCATCACAGAATATATGTAAAACGAAATTTGTAACAGTTATCATCGGCAAAGTCGTACAAAGGCTGCATTAATTTATGATTCAAAGAGGCAATATTGATTCAATTGAAAAAACTTAATAGAAATAGCAAAATTGAATGTATTGATCTGTTAAAATTAATTCAAAGTTATTCAAATAAGCGATTTATAAGCGATTTATATTATACTCATTAATTGTTGTTTTATAATAAAAATACGTACTGAAGTTTTTATCGAAATTTTTTATTTTTATAATGTCTGTTATATACTTTAATTGTCTGAGACCAATTAATAGAGAATCAATATAGATTGAATTCCTTGATTAATTTATAACGATGTTTTCAATCGCAACAATTTAATATAACATTCTATATTCATATTGTTCATTGATTAACGAAATTTATTATCCAATCATTATTCATTATGGCTAAACCATAGAGCTATAATTACTACTATATTAAGAATGTTCAATATAAGAATATTCAATATCTTTGGGCTAAACGAACATTTGACGAATCCCACGAAACACACTTTTAAATAGACGCAATTAATGGACGGTCACTTCGACTAAATATATTGAACAAAATCACTGATCAATCTCGACTAGAAGAATTAAATAAACCTGAGATTGATGACCTTCTAGCTACATTCTTTATCTCATTAGGACAACCAAATAGTTAAAATATTCGACTTATATTCGAGTTAAAAAAGTTACGAAATATTCGATGAACAAAATATATATTGGCAAACATACATAATAGCGCAGAATTATAAAGGACAACGAGTTTGCTCATACCCGATAATATGTATATCGATCATACATTAACATCAAACATTATGATGCAATAGTAATACTAAATGCAAGACATTCACAAATGCAAAATTGTTTATCACCGTCTATCCCTCTCCAACCCTATAATGGATAGTCTGCCTGAATATTATGCTTTATTTCTGTCGACATGGTTACGAAAATTTAGTCAGCATGACCACACAAACTTTTAAAATCAAATCTTCTTCAACTTGTCAAAAATATATTGTCCAGGACATTGATAAAGCTTCTATAAACCATGCACAAAGAAGTTTCAAGTGATTCTTATGGTGGTCGTATTTGTATATATATATGAAAATTTGATACTCAATGAACGTTGTTAAGTTATTTAGTAAATACAAAGCAAACTAAATCCAGAATGCAATACGTTGTGGGATAGATCTAAGGATTTTTTTTGCTGTGTGATTGCAAAATCGACCTATAACCAAATATTATAATAGTATTGGTAAAGGTGTTATGTCAACATTTATGTCTATATGCCGAATTTTTAATATTGAACAATGATATACTAATCACTGTAAGTTACATCAATATACTTAAATCAAACTTCTCTGATGCAATGACTATTCCAGGTAATATATCTCTACCATCCTTGAAGCTAGGTATACGAACGTATTAAAAAGAAAAAGAAAATTATGAGCTATTAGTATATAGAACCACCTTCTTCGACTTTTTGTACTAACATGTGTTCTGTGTTACGGAATGATTGCCATCTTTCACATACCAACTTTGCAGTAACTGAAATGACATGCTCAGCTGCTGCGTTAAATCTTATTAACCCCTCGTGTACTAAACTTTTTAACATACCCCCCCTAGAATATCATACTTCCTGTTGTCCGTTTGGGCTGAAATTTGGTACACATGTACCTTGGGGCAAAATAAGATATTTGGTTAAAAAAATTCAAAATTTTTATATCGATTATTGATTTTTTGGCTATGACGTCATCAAAAACAAATTTTTAAAATCATGAAGGAAAAGAGTCAGAAACTTGACATTTTGGGATTTTATTATATTTGATCCAAATAAGAAAAATTTGGAAAAAAAATCAAAATTTTATTTTGGTTGTCGATTTTATGGATATTAATGACGTCATCAGAGATGGCATTTTTCAATTCACAAAAAAGAGCACAAAGAACTGCCACTATGAAGCTAAAAATTGGCATACGAATCTTATACAATACTAAGATATCTATATATATTAAACAATATATATATCTCATTGGTTATCGTTTTCTGAGTCTTTGATGACGTCATAGGGCCGACATCATTCGGTTATTGATAAAGGTCATGTTCATCATTTCTTATTATTTATGCGTTCCCGGAGACAGGGTAGACTGAGGAAGCTATAATTTGAAAATTTGATTTAGAATATAATTATAAGAGTACATACAAAATTTCAGACCAAAACGATATAATTGTTAAAGATCATTTTCATTATTTTCAATTTTTTTGCGTTACCGATTCAGACCCAAAAATCACGTGATCCGGATCACCAACTTCCACTGTTTGGATTTTTTAAAATTTGGTATCCATACGTATCTTGCCAAAGTATAATATTATACCCAATTTAAAATAAATAGAAGTAAAATTGAATAAATAATAAATAATAAATATTTTCCATTTTCTGAAAGATCCCTATCTTTAACATAGGATTTCCAGATTGTAATGCGTTTTTTTAACAAAAAATATCACAATTTTTTTTATACAAAAATGATAGCAAATATTTCTAGCTTATACTTGAAGGATGAGCTAATGCACCTTCGGCATAAATTTGGGTCAATTTGGCGGGTTGGCATTTTTTAGGACCAAAAAACTTTTTCTCGATTTCTATTGGCTGTTACGGTTGGTCCAAGCCACTAAAAACCATTTTTTTGAAAAATGTTTTTATAAATATAATTTTGTGTTGAATTGTTATGCTTCTTTAAAATATTAATGTAATAAACGTATTAAAAATCTATTATAACAATTATTTAGAAAAATAGGGAATTTCAAAAAAAATCAATTAATGGTAAATATTTAAGGGCCGCTGAGGTGACCTTCAAAGTGTCGGATCAAAAAACTTTTTTTCTTCATAAGAACCGCAAGAAAATTTGGTGCACTGGCTCCAAATTTTAGCTCATTCGGACTTGTCGTTTTCGAAATGAGTTCGATATGGCCTAGGGGGTTAGGTTGTGGGCACTGACTTAAAATCCATTGTTTTTATTTATTTAAAAACAATTGTTTGCTTCAATTAACACTTTATAATACCATTCAAGATCAATTATATTAATAAACTTACGCACCGGTAGAATATATCTTCAAGTATATAAATATTGTTGAACAAAGGACACATTTATAAAGCAAGAAATGAGGAACTCAGGTAATTATTAACCATATAACCTCAACTAAGACAAACAATTATGCCTGAAGCAGACTGCGGCAGCGATCATGAACTCTTGGTGGCCAAAATGGCGCTGAAACTTTAGGAGCGTCAAAAAAACCTAAAGGTATCATTCGATATAACCGTGAAAAATACCGGCAAATTGCGCAGTGGAGATTTCCAATCGATTCGCAAACCTACCAATAGAAGTATGGACCCTAAATGATTTATGGAAAGGAATAAAAACAAATAGTAAAGAAGCTGCAGACAAACTTATACAAAAAAATAATATACTACCCTTGGATTAGTGAAGAAGGCATCCAGATTACCACTAAGAGATGTCTAGCCAAAGCGAAAGACAACAAATGTGAATAAAAATCGCAGAACAGTCAAAAGGAGAAGAACTTTAAGAACTGTATAAACTACTCGAAGATTAAAATAAAGCAGGTAGAACACCGGAACTTTTCAACAAAGTAAAATAAAGCAAGTAAAACAACTAATCAATACAAGTGAAACTGAGAAAGAGGGAATTATCAAAAGATGGAAGCAATACATCGAAGATCTATATCAAAATGAAGACCAAATAGAAGAAATATTTATACTACTTAAACACTATCAGAAAGAGCCTAATATAATGCAGAATGAAGTTCAAACGCAGCGCTAGAAGAACTAAGTAATTCAAAATAACCTAAAAGGTGATGACGAAATTCCAGCTGAACTTTTAAAATGCCGTCTATACAGTAAACAAATAATGCGACACTCCCTAGAAGAAGAACTATTAACAGACTTGAAGATTGGAGGGTTACAGATATTATGCAGACGATACAATGCTAATAAAAGGAAGCAAAGGGGGTCTAAAATCTTTCATCATAAAAGTACAATAGGAAAGTGTAAAATTTGGCCTCTGACTTAATGTCAAGAAAACCAAAATAATGACGAATCCATAAAATGAGGACTTCAAAATAAACGGAGACGATATAAATGTCGTGGAAACTTTTGAACTGATGGGAGCACAAATTTCACTAAGCGAAAGATGTCGAAAGGAGATCAGATGAAGAGCTGCAATGGGAAGAAGTGCAATGACAGGCTTAACAATTATCTGAAAAGATAATAATGTCAATATCAATCTAATAAGAAAAATTACTCAATGCCTTGGTGCACCCTATTTATTCACATATGGGTGCGAAACTTAGACACTGAACGAAAAAGACTGGAAGATGGTCGATACGTTTGAAATATGTGGTATATAGGCAGAGAATGTTTCGAATCAGCTGGACGAAACGCAAGAAAAACCCACAAATTCTACAGGAAATTGGACAAACAACACAGCTCTGCTTCGTCATTGTCAAATCTCAACAAATATTATACTTTGGATACATTAAGCGTTCAAACGACACTCTAGAGAAAAGGATAATGCTCGCAACGATGGAGGGAACGAGGAAGAGAGCCAAAATATACCGAGAGCCAAAGGAACACCGAAAAGCCACTATACAGGACCTAAGAAAAACAACCAACCACTGAACGAAGTGGATAAAGTTCATCCTGTGAGTCGCTAAAAGTCGATCACGAGTTGTCTGCGGCACCGCACAGATGACCAAATGTACACACCGGACACCACCCGCCACTGTATCTGTTCCCGTGAATAAAATTTGTTTTATGCACTGCTTCTAACAACACGTAAAAGCATAATATACAATTGTATAGAAATGCTATCAAGATTAACGAGAAATCGTATTAGTTTTACAAATTACTCAAATTGTTAAAACTAAAAAATTGTTGAATGACTTATTGATTGATTCATTGATTTAATCTCTATGAGATCAACATACTATCACAGCTAACATAACTAAATTGTTAATTTATAAATTGAATTGAATATTTTTAGATTTCAATTTTAAAACGCGATGGATAAGGATATCAATTTACTTAGTTATTTATAATAAATCGATGTTTTTATAACTAAATAATTCATAAATCTAAAAACTAGTTTTTTTTTAAAGAAACTATATTAAATCGAACATACAAAAACGAGTCAACAGCAATGGATAAAGATGATAATATTAAATATGGTAATGGAAATCAAGCGATTACAACTAACATCAGTTTTATCCTTGTAGTAGGCGCTCCATACGTGATGAAACTAATTGGTTCAATCTCACTTTTAATATGGCGATTTTCAAAACGTCGACACGTCATTAGCGCTGAATATATGACTTCACAAAAAGTTGTTTCTGCTACAATTTTATTTTGTTTAACTTTTTCATCTGAAGCAAACCTATTATATATGGCAGATAAAGGTATTTTACATATTGTACTATGCATATTATACAGGATTATTGCATTATTATGCTGTTTTCCCTTTTGGAATCTTTTCAGCACACTTAGATTTAGTACACTTTCAGAATATATTGATCAACGTTATGATTCATGGATAATCACTTTTATTTATAATACAGTTACTTTGACGACATTGTTGTTATATTTATACGTTACCGTGATGGATCAGCAGGACTTATACTTTAATGTTAACAGCATAAACTCACCTTTAATGATATCAGGTGTCGGAATTATAATTACATTTATAATCACATTAGGTGGACTTGATTCAGTAGCATTAAATGGTTTAGTCGACTATATTGTAATACTCATAGGATTGACATGTGTGTGCGTAAAAGTATATGCGCAAAAATCCGAAAACGATAAAATGAGTTTGAATTTCGACGTATGGCCGATGTCCCAAACAATGAATACCTGCTACATTGCTACAGGCTTACATATTTTCATATCAACCATAATGCATGGACTCACAGTGCAAACATTTTACGAAGTATTCAAAATGAATGTTACTCCATTAAAAGAAAAGATTTCTATGGCAATGGGATTCTTACTATATTTTTTAAATATAATTCTGGCAAGCCTTAGCGGTATTTATGTTCTCAATTGGTATAAATCTAACAATTGTGAGGTGACAGGTGGATATAATAGTACTTCAACATATGACTTCATTTTTGACTTCACGCATTTCGTCAGGCATGACAGTAAAGGATTAAATGAACAAATAATTTCTGGTTCAATTAGTTCAATTATGAAACAATTTGGAATTAATGCATTTGCATTCCTTAAACAGATGACGGTATCAATTTTGCCGCGTTGTATACGATCCTTTCAGCAGTATAATGTCGACCTCCACACAATAAGCTGGTGTTTAGCTATGTTTTTTGGATTTAGTATGACATTCACAGCAGTTGTAGTTGATTCAATTAAAGACGCAAGTTGGGTTACAGAATTTAACAAATCAATGATTTATTGCTTGTTACCAATTTGCATGTCGTTCATTATAATGGGACCTATATTTCCTCACATTACACAAAGTGGTATAAAATTGAGCACTTTTTTAATTTTCATTTTTGCAACTATTTGTTTGCAATTCCTGCCTACTGACATGGATTATATAACAAGTATAAAACGTTCAAGAATTGATAAATATGGATTAAATAACTGTACTATATTTCAAATGGTACCCACTTCTGGTTTCGGGTGTTTCAAATATTATTTTAGCGAAATTTATCCACTTCTTGTGTGTGGAATAAATATCGCACTAACATTGGTTTTGAGTTATTTGAATAAATCTGGTAGTCGAAATACTAGAAGAAAATTCTATTTTTCAGCGTGTATGAACTATTGGACTAAAAAAGGGTTCTCAACAGAAATAGAATTAGTATTAGATACAGATGTGAAAGAGGAAGGGGGCTCCCATCATTCAGAATAACCAATAACGTCTTATAAATAATATGACGTAATATGGTCAAATTAATTACTCAAGAGAATTTACTATTCATTTTTAAATTCATAGTATTTTCCAATTTTGTGTTTAATATGATATTTACTACAATTTGATAGCATGTTTAAGATGCAATTAATTTTGGCAATTGAGATGAATAATAATATCAATACATTACCTATTCTGTGAGAAAGTAAATGCTTATAATAAATAAAAAATAATTTATGTTTCGACTTATTTTTAAATGGTTCTGAGGTGTCTTTTTTTAGCATATTAATTTCTTTTTAAATTCAAACTAATAAAAAATTAATGTTATGTTCATATATGTACATAAAATATAAATAGCACATTATTATTACCCGTAAAGTCTACTATACTATTTCATACATGAGTTTCATCATGCGTCACTAAGCCCGCGGTCAGTATTTTGCTTACTACATGTCAAAAAGCATTTTTAATTTTATAATTTTTGATAATACTCCTATTTAATGTACATAAATATAATCAATTGTTATTAACAAATACAATACGTTGGAAATAATAGCCATAACATCTTACTATATACATCTTATACATCTTATTCCATATACATATGGATAAATACATATATATAATATTTACATATATGTAAATTATTATTTTGTTATATTTTATGGTTAGTCAATAATATATATCATTGGAAAAAATTCAAAATCGGTGTACTTAATAGTTTCTATATTATAATAGTAAAATATGAAGGTAGGTAGTATAATATTATGTGGGATAAATATTGCGAGAAATGATTAAAACAGAAATATTACAAATATGCAAACAGTAGGCCGCCTTTACAGAAGAAACCACAAGTTACAAGTATTATGACACAGAGGCAAAGTGTTGAAAACAAGCTAATGAAAAAATTATATCCTACAAATTTGTTGAATAAAATACTTGAAGGATGTAATCAAACCTTAAAACCAATGAGCGGCAGTTCACTGTTCTAGTGTAATACTAACTATAATTATAAATCATTCTAAATGAAAGAAAATCAAATGAAGAATCTTGGTGCATCAAACATTATTTTTTTAACAAAAGTCATATTTTAGTAATACGTTGACAATGTAACTATATTGTATTACATTACGAAATATTAATACTTTACTAAAAAGTAATTTTGAACTTACTTTTGAGTTTACTACTAGCTTATCTACTATAAATCAATAATTAAAACATTCGTGAGCTCTCTAAATATTAAACCCTACCTTATATCCAATCACATATTGAATCAATTTTTTTCTAAATATTTAATATTAATTCGCAGGTCGGAAAGAGGGGATGGAAAGAACTATTTATTAGAACATATCTTCAAGGTGAAACCCACACTTAAATATACGACTAAATTATGAAAAATTGTAATGCTGAAATACTTGACATGTTGTTGAATCTATAAATTATGTTAAAAGAACATTATGGATGTTGGATATTACCATATATTTCAAAACCCACAGAATTCCTATTATTGAACTAAGAATTATTAATAATATTACTATATCGCTCCCTTTTAGATAGTATTTCAAATGTTTGACAGTTGTAAACAGAAAAACAATGGTTACGCTTCAAGGTGATCGCAGAATTAAATATTTAAAAAATTATGATTTAATTTATATAATTTAGGTATGTATTATTTCACGTTTTAAATAAAGTGTAATCATTTTAAATTTATTCTTTATAATATGTGAGCTACTGAAATCAATTAAATTAAATGATTAAATATCTTTAAATTATATTTTACTTTTGAGATTAAATAAATCTAAATGCATTATATGCAATGATATGATTTAATTTTTACTTATAATATAACTTGCCACATATTTTTAATGCATTTAAAAAAAGTAGCTTAAACAACAATAAACGTTGAAAAAATAACGATAATAATACTATATGCAGGTAAGTTTATAAGTTAAAATCAGTAAAATGCGGTGGTTCTAACTTGTAGGATATGTAAAATGTGTCTATCTGACACGACTACAGTTCAACATGCACGGGTTCCATAATTAATTAATACAAGGAGAATGACAGAAAAAATAGTTGAAATCAGAAGATGCCCGCCCGGCCCAACATCCACTAGTAAAGCAAAATGCGCTGTGAGATAGGCTTTCGACAGATGGGACAGTTTTGCATCCGGTCACCGCACAGCTGACAGGCCCCGTGACCACACGAGAATATCATATTTTTAAGTCGATCCATGCAGACTGGGCAGGATGTCTGTAACAGAACGACACAGAGAGAGAGAGTGTAGGTGGGAGAGAGAGAGAGAGAGAGATAGAGGGGAAAGAGAGAGAGAGAGTGGGAGAGAGAAGGGAAGAGAGAGAGATAGAGGGGAGAGAGAGAGAGTTTAGGTGAGAGAGAGAGAGAGATAGAGAGAGAAGGGTGAGAGAGGAGGGAGAGAGAGAGAGTGTAGGTGGGAGAGAGGGAGAGATAGAGTGGGA
>JAUZND010006699.1:0-17750 GCA_034780555.1 Coelogynopora nodosa
CTCATTTTGCATGCAACCTGTATAAGAGCTAACAATAAAATATATATATCACACCTTTTATGGTACGAGCTAACACTTTTTTTGCCATTTTTGGCTAATATATATCATTATAATATATAGATGTATTTATCTGTGGATTACTGTGTCTATTAAAATTTATATTTTATAATATAGTTTTAACTATGTTATTATTGTACAAAAAATATATAAATCTCTAAAGTAATTAGTTCGACATCAATACTTTTTTATTTGTAGACCAATATATATATTTTTACTATTTTTAAACATGATCGACAGACAATACACAGGTTTCATCGCCGTTTAATTTATATATTTCAATGAAACTTAAGCTTGATTCATGATGCACTTCGTCGGCTTGCTTTTGTAGACTGACTGTTTGTTAAGTTAACATAAAGGTTCACAATTTAAAGTTTCTGTTGACCATAACGATTAGTAGGTTAATGGAAAAATTCTGGAAAAATAAGTTAAACTTTCCTGTTTTGTCGGTTGACAAAAAAAGTTATTGTCCAATCAGAGCAGAGTATAATAGGAATGTCAACATTTTTGGAAGCTGTAGGAGTGGGAAATATCAATTCGGCGTTTTACTAGTTATGCCTGTTTTATTAAATTTTCTTAAATATGTATATTTATTAAAATTTAAAGTAATGCTTATATTTTAATTTTAGTCAATGAATGCATTAATTAATTAATTAATTAATTAAGTCTATTAATTACGTCTATATGAATGCACCGATTTCGTTTGTTGAATGAATCTTTATGCGGTTTTCTCGCCGAATCAAAAGGGGAAAAACTATAAGATACAATAATATGTATATTTAGAACTTCCCATTAGTCCTAAAATGGGTCAGAAAAGATAGATATAATTGCGTCATCATCGCATCATCAATGATACACATACTATAAAACTGATTAAACATATAATACATTTTATAGTATTGATACATTGACGGATACTTGGACTCTACCATCAAAAAGGGTAAAACAAGTTAATTTGCAGCTTGAAGTTTACTACAGAAATTTTAGAAAAACATATACATTAAACCGATTTTATTAAGACTTATTGTTTACATATTTACATAATAAGAATAAATTCCTTTTCATCAACTTTGCAGAGAAAATAGAATGTATGAGTGCAGAAGTTAATATTCTTTATATAATATGATTTAAAATAAATAGTTGTATTTTTACTCTTAAATGACTTCAAAATCTCAGACGGTTATACTAACAAGTACCGTCAACCATTTTAATGTACTGACAATTATATTATAATACTGATAGAATTACCTCTATCAACGAATGACAAGCCATATCATTAGAATGACTATATACTAGTCTAAACACTAACTTAAAACTGAAATATTGAAAGCAAAACAGAAGTGGGCTGATAACTCTATGAATAATTACCGAGGCATTTTAAACTTGTATAGATTCTTTCAAGAAATGAAATTCAACCGATTACGGTATCAATCTCCACTCAGCAGTTGAACAAAATAACATTTTTGCACCAGTTTTTTCAGAACAGTCTCCTGCTCTGCGTCGGATAATATATATTATGTACCCAAACACATCTCTTGATGTCGTCCGATCATGCCAGACCGAATCGAGAACCTAATTTTATAAATATAACACAAAAGGGATCCGGTTGTGATGATCTGCGCCTCAAAATTATAATCAATTGTGCTGCGGATATACTCAGGAAATCTTTACCTCATTTATACAACACCTCTCGATTCTTCTCCTCATAAAGCGGACCAACATTTGGAAGATCGCGAAAAGTGATCACCAGACCAAAAAAAATTAGAATACTATGTCAACCGAATATCGCCTAATTTTGCTATTACCTCTATTGTTTGGAGAATATTTGAAAAACAGATTCTAGAAAGAATACACGCAAAGCACTCTTCTGGAAACTATACCAATCTCTTCTTATCGGCCCTAAACACCCTCAACAGAGTATGCCTACAGTACTCAGAAGTGTATGTCTATTGAACATCCCATTGTCCTTCATCTCGAGACGCCTAAATTATTTTATTCATCACATATCGATCTGTTATAAAATAAAATATTTTCACTTTTTTGGTATCTTCTTGACATTATGTATTTTCGTTTCTCTTTGCTGTCATGTGTAGGTATCTTTAATATTTTCATTTATTAAATTAAATTTATTTTCTTCAAGTTATCTTGTTTAACACTGCGCTTTCTTCGATTCTACACGATTTATTCGACACTCCATAAATTAATGTTATTTAATAGTATACAATAAGAATTTGAATTCCACTTAGAATTAAATAATACAATATTATAACAAACCAAGCTATAGAATGCATTTTAACTTTTTTATGCGAACTGTTTTGACTTGTAAAAGAATGAAAAGCGTATTAAAACGATTTTGACAGTTTAGAAAATCACTACAAAATGTTGTTCCATCACCGAAAAAACAGGTATAACAAAATATGTGTTCTTACTTTCTGTGGATGGTACAGACAAAGGGGAGATAATGCATTTAGTTTCAATTCACAATTTATATATCTATATCCATTAATAGTTCGGTTTTCAATGTGGTATGCTCTGCAGTTCTTTATTAAAGACGAAACAGTTTCAAGCAATAATCCAAAAGACAATATCAGTTCACATAATTTATTTGTAGTAAGCATTACGTAACAACTGTGACTACAGAGTTCATATAATCTTATTGCCTCGCCTTTGAAACTCGTCCAATATTATATTAATTATAAATCGATTTTTTCTGCAGATGATTAAAATATTTTAAAAGTATATATATATTGATAATTCCACGGAACAGATTTTAATTGATTTGAATTTGGCTTCAATGATTATATCTATTTCTATATTTAATACATTAAGAAGTATATAAATTACCGTTTAGAGGTGATACATGCTTTAGAATCTGCTTGTTCTTTGGGTCTTCTTTCCAGAATGTTGACTGCCAATCTTAGATCATCACACTCTTCGGTTTTAGCTGTGCCTCCCGAATAGACTCTTCGTAATTGATGTTCATCCATCCCGTCACATTCATGGCCCATGTTTTCCTCCTACCTTCTCTGTGTTGCTTCGCATCGATTTTTTATTTTAGCAACTGTTTTTGCGCTTCCCATGATGATACATCCGAAATACTGAATCTTCTTTTCCGCATCGCTTTCGTCAATAGCGATCTGTCATCTTCCTCCATTCTTAGCACTTTCTCATTATCTTTCCAGCCTTTATAATATATTCTGAAAAGTCTTTTACATAATAATATTTCGTAGGCTTTTATCCTATCCAAGCAACATTTTAGTAAATTAGTTTGCTAAAAAACTTTTAAGTAATCTATAATAATCGTTGGCTTACCAAGCTAAAGTCTGAAGCTATAGCTTGAGTTAGGCTTTCACTTCATAAAAAATAATAAATTCGGTTCTACATGTTTTCTTATTGAGGGAAAAACTGATTCAGATTATAATTTAGAAAGTTATAGTAAGCTATAGCTATATTTATAGTTATATTTTAAATGTAGATGACGTGTGATGTTATTAATTTTGATTATTTAATTAAGTATTGTTTTTCATTGTTTCTATTATTTTTCTTTTTAATATTTTAGCAATTGACTGTTATTGACAATTTTATTCTACTTCATAAATTTTGGATTCAAATAAAAAACCATCATATAAAACTATTACAGGATCATGGGATATTTTTAACTACTCTGAAAAAGATTACCACTGAAAATAAATCCAGTTAATTTCATCAATTTGTTGTTTTGATTACGTTTTAATCTATAAAATTTAATCAATATTTTGTTTTTGGAATTATATTTCTTAAAATGTGTTATAATCAATTAAGGTAATAAAATTAATATACTATAAAGTATTAATCGATAGATAAGAGTCAAAATATTTAAATATGAAAAATAACACCTTGGATCACTAACAAATATGTTTTTGCGGGAAATACCAAGTGCAGCAGTATTTATTTTTCTGATTATTAATCTCTGCATTCAGATATTCATGTTAAATTGGCTTCCTCACATCTGCAAATCAAAAAATGTCCAATTACTGTCTCCAGCAAAAACACCTATTTCTGTAAGTTTTAATAACTTGTCTATAACTAATTTCAAGATGCTATATAATACATCTTTTAAACTGTGCTTGTTGAATGCTTATATAGTGCGAACATTTAAATCGTTATATTATTATTATTATATTATTATTATTATAGAGTTCGACGACAGAGTCAAAATGTCAAGTATACACCTATGTTTCGCGTGTATTTAATGCAACAACATATTTGCTCTATTCTCTTCAGGATTATAACCCCGTGTTTTATCATTTTTGAAGTAAGTATCTGTTACTATGAACATTTTATCGCGGTTAAACAAATATAATCAGGTAGTATAATTTCTGAGTTGTATTCCTTGATTATATTTACAGTAGAATTTTCAAGGTAAACTAATCGATGCAATATGCCTAAGTAGGGTAATTAATACCAAATTTTTAAAATATTTTAATGCGTAAAATCTACTGAAATATATATTGAAATATTTAGAACCTATTATCTATTTAGTTTATGCATCCAAAATGCTTTTTGTTTCCTTTTTAATTATTGAAATATTTCATTTAATCGTTTGCCCCATAGATATATAATAGTTGTATTATAATAAGATGTTATAATAATAATAATACATTAATATAGATAAACAATTATATATCTATGGTTTGCCCCATATTAAAATATACTATTCATTGTTATAAGAATATTGATCATATATGTGAATGTATTATGATAGTTTTTATTTAATATGAACGAATGGTGGTCACACATATTTATAAACAGTTTTAAAATCAATTCTTGAAAAGTGGGTTTATTTAAACATCTAGATAGTGGTATATTGATATATATGGATAGATAGTGGTTCCCTCTAAAAAGGATGAACCACATCTATAGACTTTTTCTTAAATTGAAATTTATTTTAGAAAACATTTAATTGTTCTATATCGTGTCCTGCAATGTGACGTAGCGTAGCTTATAACACATTAAAATGAGTTCCAATCAACAGAACAAAACAGAAAGTTGATGTTTTATAAAATACAGTTTCTTATTTTTAGATTATTCTCTTTTGAAGAAAAGTTACAATTATATGATTAATTATTTGTGTCCGTATTATCAGTATATTAAATACGTCATTATATTTATTACATTCTATAATTTAATACGTTTTTATTTATTTGTTATTAAAATTATATGTTATTGGAGGTAGGTAATAAGTGGGAAGGTTTTGCGACTTGTGAGGAAGAATTTTGGAGGATACTTTGTTTTTATATTTATAAACTAAGATATTACATTTTTTTTAATTCATAAGAAAATATAGCTTATATATTGTTTATGATTATTCCATACGGGTATTATAAATTAACGGTAAAATATTTAACGCAATGTAATATTTTATATTACCTTGTTTTTATTTTCTAAATTTACTATATTATTTATCATTTTATTTAATATAATACCAGATTACAGATTTAAATTACATAAATCTTGGTGATACGATTAATTGTTATGACATTTTTATAGGGCTCATGTTATACATTATCATAATTATTTATCTATGAGTAGTTTTTAGTAAAATAACTTACTCCCAATATTTAAATCGGATTTTTTTATACACCTTAGTTTTATTTATATAACACATATTTATAACCTAGTTTTATTTAGTAATATAACTTATTTTTAACTCAGTTTTGTCTTCTTCTAATTTGATCAATTTAAACAGCATCAACGGATAGTAATTTGATGCATAGGTATACAGAACTTCTTGATTGTACTGTTCAATAATGATCGTAAAAAATATTGCTTCTTGATTTTTGATATAATTCAAAATATTGATAATATTATTAATACAAAAACATAAAATATTTTTATCACTAAAATTAAAATTGAATTAATATATTAGTATTAGTGAATATTAATGAGTGGATTATATTGAATTTATTAATTTGAGTGTGTGTTCTAGGTGTGTTCTAATTGGTCAAGGTGAGCTCGAATTCACCCTTCCTATACTACTAGTAATACATTTAATATTATATTTGCATATAACAACATATGTGTAATTACCTGAAAGCTGCAACAAAGATTAATGTTATTTAAACTAATTAAGTATCAAGAGTTCTCTTTTGAATTACCTAATGTCGAAATGACGACATGAAATGTCGACTCAAGTCCTGCACGATACTAAGCAGAGAAGGGCGGACTAATTCAATTTGTATTTACTTAAAAACTTATCTAACTTTTGAAAAGACATAAAATTGCGCTTTCTCTGAGATTTACTTTATTTAGTGAAACTTGTAATAATATCAAATGCATAACAATAATGATAACAATTACAACTTAGTAATATGTAGTTATTACTATAACATATAATTATAGTAATATGTTTTATTATTCTTGCCCATTTTTTCAGAAAACGTGGATAATGCAGTAAGTATTGTTATTATATATATAGTAGCAATTGTCTATCTTTCACAAAAAGTAGGAATTAATTTATTTAAAATTTGTATAATCAAAAATAGTGAACTTACAGTTTTTATCATAATATTCAGTCTCAATTTTCAATGCAGTTTAATGTATATGGTGCAATCTGAGGTTATGTATTTATAGTCATATTAATATTAATAGTCATATTTATAGTTATATTTATGGTCATATTTATATATATAATATATAATTACCTATTAAATACAATATTCAATTAAAAAGGAATATATCCTAAAATAATGAGAATAAATCATTTTTATAAAATAAGGTTTTTTATATATATTAATAATTAAAATAATTAATTGGTATTAAGAAAGATAATAGTTCGGAATTTAAAAATATGTTTTTCGTATTAACCACCAAATTGTTCCTACTTAAAGATTTGCATACTGTTGAAGGACCACAATTATTTTAGTAAAATTATGTTATGTTTGCTAGGACATTTAATTTTACCCTATAGTTGTTTTGTCCACCAAACAATACTAAATTATTATAATTATTTGAAATTGTACATATTCATATATTTATTTTTATAGTAATGCATGCTTATTGTGATCTAAACACTGAATTAAACATTTAAACTAAATTAAACAGTGTATTTTCTGAGATAACTGGCGTTTTTTAATTATATTTCTAAATGAGCATTTTTGTATAAATTGTAATTTTAAAAATGGTTATACTTTTAAAGTGGTTAGACCTTTCAAAGTCATAGCTTCACTTTATTTAAAAAAAACTAATATTTAATAATATTATAATATAGAAATCACAAAATTCTAAATAAAAAACTACAGGAAACTATAGTCACAAAATAAGATTTTTTTTTTGGAAACAATTAAATATACATACCTACCTACAAGTATAATCCATATAAAAAATGTGTCAGCGAAATTGTACAATTTATCTATAACTCATATAAAAATAATAGTGTAATTATTTTTTGTATTAAAGATACTGAAACTTGTACATTTGTCTCCCACAATACGTTGGACAACGGTAAACTCATCAGATCCGAAACATCACCCATCGTTTGGACAATATCTGCACAATATCTGTTTGACACGATAAAACCCTCGCCACAGAGATGATGTTCGCTCAAAAAGATCTGCCAAATTATAGAAAGATGTTTTTTGACACAACCTGTCTAGCATCATTAGGAGGCAAACTTTGAGTAGCATTAATTTTGGACAATGTTCATTCATTAAATATACTCAATATCGTTGGTAATTATAACATTTACAGGTCAAAATGATATTGTAAAAATCCACTCTTTTAACTACTACCCCCCTTATAATTGCAATAGGAGAAAAGTAAATATATATAAGTATATATTTTAATTGTTAAAAATACAACACATGTCCGAAAGACCAGATGTTTCCTATAAATATTAGTTTTACATTATGTTTTATTGTTCCTATAAACATCTATTGTTTATAATATTTTGGTGTAAATTTTATATATTTTTAATTAATTAATTATGATTTTCTTTTATTTTTAATTTGCTAAATTTCATTTAATTTCTATTATCATTTTTGTAAAATCGAGACTATATGCAGATTATATAGAATGTATCCGCAGCAAGATTCAAGTATGAAAATGAGTGTCTAAATAAGTAAATATTTCGGACATGTTAAGTGGCAATGCAAATACAGCGAATGCTGCAGAATAAAACTATACCCATATTCTGCCCATTTTGTAGCATTTGTATCTTATTGTCAGTGAAATGATTTCCTCTGTTTTGTAAAGTATACTATACTATTGTTGTATATATTATTATGAAGATAGGAAAACACTACTATTAACTTTCATTTATATATAATAGATTCTAAAACATTATGTACACTTGTCATGTTTAATCAGTAACGTGTAAAATATAATAGAATGCAATAAATAGAGAAATACAATAAACGTGTGTCATTCTTTTATCAAGTATAACTCATCTCTAGGAGCAACTTGAACGTATAATTTTTTACGTTTATGTTATTAATTGTGCATTTAGCTTTGCCTTGAGATTATGTTGAACTAACTACTTTTTTGTATTTTTCGGCCCTTTGATTAATATTTTAAATAATTTTCTGATGTAATTGAAAAACAAGGGAGAAACCCTCTGAAATAGATTTTTTTGCTTTCGGAAGATATTTAGACCATTAGCTAACAATTAGGGTAACGAATAACCTTTGCTCTGTAAGATTTTAGTTTGAGAGAGTGCGATAATTTGAAATAGACCTATACCTTCTATATTAAGAACTTAAAGAAGTAATGGCCGAGTGAAAAAAAACATTTAGGATGTTGGGAAAAGTTATTTTAACTTTTTGTATCTTTTCTAAAGCGCACGTAGTGATATGTTATGTTACAAAATACATTAAAACTTTGAATATTAGTTTTGAATGCTCAATATGTTTCTATCTACTATATTATATAGAAGTCTTTTCGACAAGTTTATATAATATTTTGTAACCTCTTAGCCTTTGTTAATACTTTTAATTGTTTTGTTATGCTTGGTAAGAACCCTTTTCTGTGTTAGGTTGACTTCATTTATAAGGTCAAAATTCATGGAAGTTATTATACATGTCGTTTTTTATATTTCGGTATGATTTGTTTATGATATTACTCATCAAGCACATAATGTGCTTCGCATTTTAACTTGAAATAAAATATTGACAATTCGTATATTTCTCAATATGCTGAACATTTCCATTTTCATATACCTAGGTACAACCGTGATAACATGCTTGGTCAACATGAATGGAATATATATTCCAATTATGGAAAGATGAATTGATATATATATATATATAAATAGAAGATAAAATATATTTCTAGATAGATAGAAATAGATATTGCCCTTGTATGTATATATTCAACGTACTAGCAGCTCACTTCTACTTCAATACAGCTCGGATCGTTGTAAGTCCCACGCTCGCTCAAACTCTATTATGGTGTATTGCATGTGATCACTATTGTATACTATCCATTTGTTGCATTGGGTAATAATCGATATGTCACTCACTGTGGGGTGAAGAATGACACCTCCAGAGTGTCTGTGAGAGTGCTCGACCAGTCAGTCTATCTTGCAATGTTTAAATATTATTAGATAACATCCTATGTAGAGTCGGTGTCATCTGATTTCTACGATTTTGTAATTGGATTATGTATAAAATCAATATTTTCTAATTGTGAAAAGTAAACTACAATTTCTATACCTATATCACGGTATGTTTAATCTAAATTTAACCTTTTACCGACGGCTATATAAAATTTCAAATAAAAATTTGTATAGGTTATATAGGTTATATAAGTTATATAAGTTATATATGTTATATAGGTTATATAACACAGAGTTGCTATATAAGTGCATATTAGAACTCTGTTTTGTGAATATACATATATTGCGTCATTTCAATAAAAAAACTTTACTAAAGTTAATTGTTAAAAATTAGGTTACGTAATTAAGGATGAAAAATAAAATTGAAGGATTAAAAATATATTGAATAAAATTATTATAAAAGGTATCCTAGAGCTACATGAAAATAGATGATATACATTTTTTAAATGACATAAATGACATAAATGACATAAATGACATAAATTACATAAATGACATAAATGACATAAATGAATAACAAAATACAAAAGGCTTAACATATATTTTTGATCAATCAATTAACAATTATATATTTAATTTTATAATACACATATGCTGTGCAGTATGATCATGAAAAAAGTAGTTTGCCCGACGTCCACTACATATTATATAGACCGTAATATTTACAATATGTTTTTAAACACAAAATATCTCAAACTAACATAATCTAGCGGATATACAAAATGCAATACATTGCACAACAAAATGGATATAATGCTACAAAAGAAGATAACTATTATAAGACGCGTTGGTTCGTTTATCGTTGCATTTTACCGATTTTTGCACACAATTGGGACAGCATAACATGTTTAAGCAAACATGTCATAATAGTGGTGAAATCAGATATAATTGGTTATAAACTGGTTAAAACAATTTGATGCAATCTTCAATATGATGAAATAATTGAACAAGGCACAAAATGCTTGTATGCATACAGTCCTATATGCATATTATATGCATTACATTGAATGATATTTACTATAGCCTACAACAGGATTCCTGTGCGTTATATTATTGAACATCCATATCACGTGTAATACAATATTTACTTGCGTTTATATGTATAAAATAAATATTTGACTATAATGTCTATAAATGAAGATAATTCAACATATCCACCATATTATGAATTATGAATAACAAAATGATGTCATTATTTCTTTGTTCATATCAAACGATATTCATAATTATGTTAACTACATAATTCCTATGTAAATTTTTCATCTTGGTTAAAACTTATTTGATATACTTACATGGTATAAGGCGACGTTATAGTGTATGTACAGTATAATTAAGTAAAACTTACTTAATATAGTAAGTATTAAATACAGTAAAAATTTGATAAATATTTGGTAAAAATTTGATAAATATTTGGTAAAAATTTGATAAAATATGATAAATAGTTGGTCGAATTTGACAAAAATTGATCAATTTAGAAAAAAAATTGGTAAATATATAAAAAAGTACATTTTTACTCAATTTTACTACTTTCTTCCACTCAGGCTGACAATCGTGTTATACATTTAGTTGGATCATGGAGAGATGCTTTTTTTTGCAATTTTGTTTATATTTCCAGCATTTGTCGATGTGTTTCTTAAGGACGCAGTGAACCTTTGTCTCTTCCCCTTTAGCTCAGTTCTCCGTAGAAAACAGCTTTGGTCAAGCGAGTGTCAGGAATTCGTCTGACATGACAAGCCCATCAAAGTTGGGATGTTGTGGTCAATGCTTCTGCGCTGACTGTTGGGCTTTTTGAGAATTCCAATGTCATAGATTTAAATTTCCAATGTTAATTATTTGAATTTTACGATTTTACGTCCTGGTCAGTTTTATTATTTTCTTGTGATAAAGATTCATGCACTAAGAGGAGTGGAGCAGTGATGATAAGTCTGCGGCAGTGTAGACCTATCATCTTGGTTGCTCTTCAGATGTCATGGCGTGAGCAAAGTTGATTCTGGAGGGCACTAAAGGCTTCAGTGTCGGCTTGAAGCTGTCGTTCCATATCCAAATCTGATGAATATATTCTGTTAACTGTATACTGTCCATAAGTAAGAGAACAGGTGGACAACGAGGCCGCATCTGAATGGCAGAGTCGTCTGTAATGGTGGCATATGTAATCTAATTGATTACGAATTCTAATCTATTGATGCTGTAGGGTGTCTTCTTTTGGCCAACATTCTCGTAGTACCTCTGTATTTTCTCTTCGGTTTCTGTTGTGGGAATTGTCTTTCTGATTATTAAACACGTCATTTTCCCTTCTATCTGAAGTAACTCTTTGCCACATATTGTGCTCGTTAACTCTGGTATTTTCCATGTGTCTATTCCATGACGTCATTGAATCTTTGTCTTCTTCTTCCTTGGCTCAGTTCTCCGCAGAAGACTGCTTTGGGCAGGCGGGTGTCAGGGTGTCAAACATGACCAGTCAAACGTCAAACATGTCAAACCTCCGTCTGACATGACCAGCCTATCAAAGTTTGGATGTTGTCATTAACGCGTCTGCGTTGACCATTTGGGCTTCTTTTAAGTACCTCGATGTCAGACATCAGGTCCTGTCAACGAATTCCTTGAATTTGGCGCAGATGTTTAACTTGCATTAGATTCCGTTTTTGTTATGTGCTTACGGTAAAGCTTGATGTACTCAGTGGTGGAGTAAAACTGATGACCAGATGAGTACTGATGAATTTGTGCTGTTAACTGTATTGTCTAAATGTTTGAAGTACTCAGAATATTTTAGAGCTGTTCCATTTACCAGAATATTGTCGAATATAATAGCAAATATATTGTAATAATCTCTTTATTGCATTAAATACACAATATATTCTATCAATAACATATTTGTTTCATCTTTGTTAAAGAATTAGATTTAATATTTATTTTTTACTTAATTCGTTTTTTTGTTTATGATAAATTTACGCTTAGAGCCTAACTGTTATAAAGTTATAACTTTATAAATGAAATTGCCCAAAAATATAAATAAATTTTGAAAAAAGTTTTTTGTATTCCTATGCAGAATTCAAACATAATGTTTATTTGAAACGCATACAACAATATTCACTTTAATATAAAACTCATGTTATCCAATGTAGACGACAAACAATTTTTTTCGTTGTGAATCTTTTCTCATTTCAGATAAAGTAGTCAGAGAACGTTCATCTTCCAGATAAACCACTTCACTCGAGGTATCTCATTGTTTAATAAGTAGATTCGCTGAGATGATTTAAACTAGGTAGTTAATATATTATATTCTAATACGAGGGGCCTTCAATAAGTAATCGGACTCAATATGAAAGCAGATTCCCACACATATGATCTATGCATATTTATTAACTATAGAAACATCTAAGATATCTGTGAAAATTTCATGTTGATACTTCTATGAACCACTTCACGATTCGAATATGAAAATTAAAAGTCAAGAAATTTAAAAAATAGCTCATATTTTGACTAAAAAGAACAATTTTCTAATATTAAAAGCTCATAATTATTTATTGACATTAAAAAACAAATATTTAGTGCCTGGTAAATAGTTAATATAAACACAAGAACATCTATAGAACCTTACAGCTTTTCAAAATACTCTCCCTTACGGTCGATGCACTTTTGCATCCTCTGGAACCATTTGTCGAAGCATTCTGATCATTCATCAGGTGAAATTTGGTCAACTTGTTGGATGAATCGGGCAAAGCTTCTTCTGGTGTCTGAAATCGTGTGCCCCTGAGTATCTTCTTGACATGTAGTCTCTGTAGGCTATCTCGAGGATTAAACCAGCTTTATAATCGTAGTAAATCATTGCACGATAGTGTTCAATCATTAGTCAGAATATTTTTGCAGTAATTAATGCTTAATTACTCTTTACATATTTCAATATTTCTGTGCCTGACTTTTAATTTTCCAATTCGAATTGTGAAGCGGTCGATAGAAGTATCAACATGAATTTTTCACAGATATCTTAGGTGTTTCTATAGTTAATAAAAATGCATAGATTATATGGGTGGGAATCTGCTTTCATATCGAGTCCGCTTACTTATTGAAGCCCCCTCGTATATAGCAGAATTATCATATAATATATGCTTACAGTGGGTTCGCTTCTGAATGTAGCGCAGCTTCCGGGCGGTTCGATATGCGGCGAAGCGAATGGTGTCGAACTGCTTGGCTTCTGGAAGTGAACAAGTAGACTACATTTGAAACAAAAGAAAAGATCCAAAAAGAAATATTGTCGAAAAAATGACGTAATCCGTTCACAAGGTCTACCTTATTCTGACCGGATTAAATCCACTGACATGTAATATAATTTACCTACGACCTGTTACAATTTTGATATTTCCTAATTATGTGCCATCAACCGATGACCGAGCGACAAGGACATTGGAAAGCGATCAATCCATACAAAAATATGAGCCAAAGATTCCATTTTTGTGCGTTTTTAATCGGTTGTAAATTTCAAAAATAAATTTATATATTCCGCTACATTTGTAAAGCATTATTGGACTTCTCCAATGAAATATTTTTTAAAACATAGTGAGTTAATATTATAAAATTTAATAGAAAATAAAATATAATGAATTAAATAAAAAGTGAAATAATTAGTGATTCAAAAAGAACAGAATCATTTAAAAAGCTCTTGTACTAATATATTGTACATTAAAGATATAAACATTTATAATATGTAAATTCGTATTTATAAAATTATAAAATACTTTTTTATTTATTAAATTTGTTGTAGATTTATTTTTAAATTTTATTAACTATACTTAATAAACATAATATATTTATTAAACATAAACTCACTCCGTTGATTATTACAAAATATACCGAAATCAATACAGCTTCCTGTGAAATAGACAGATGTGTGCAATATTACAACTTTCCGCTCAACAAAAACCACTACATACTTACCTACAGTACAACAGAAAGAAACATCCCCGATGCAATTATTATGTTCAAACATTAAGTTTCCAATAAATACATTTCATTTTGTAGAAATCCAACAAGTTTGCATTGATCAGTGACAAGAAAGCAGTATATATTAGGTGTACAGAACATGACGAACTTGCCAACCCTAGTTATACAATGGGTCAGTGGCCGAGGACAAAGCCGAGCCGAACGAACACCAGCAAACAAGGCATCAGCGAAGTCGCGCGGCCAACTCACTCATTTCGCCTACGAGGGTCTTGAGTCCGGTCATATTCTTGGGTGGCGGGGCCACTCCTCCACTAGTGAACGACGAGACGACGGAGGGCCATATAGAGGAGTGGTCGTCTCCCAGTGCCTCTTCGCCTCCTGGCATCCGAGCTGGCACCTGGCCCAGAGGAACCGACACTTTCGGGGGGGTTAGCTCAACAAGTCGTCCTCCTATCCAGGCTCCTTTGTTGCGATGGGGAGATGATGAAGGTTCTTGGACGAGATAGGAACACAAATGTATTTAAAAGAGGGGGACAGTTAAGGTGCTGGGTGGTCAGTTATAGGTTATAGATTATAGGTTATTGATTATAGGTTATTGATTATGGGTTATTGATTATGGATTATTGATTATGGGTTAATGATTATAGGTTATTGATTATAGGTTATTGATTATAGGTTATTGATTATAGGTTATTGATTATATGTTATTGATTATAGGTTATTGATTATATGTTATTGATTATAGGTTATTGATTATAGGTTATTGATTATAGGTTATTGATTATAGGTTATTGATTATAGGTTATTGATTATAGGTTATAGCTTATTGATTATAATGTAGGTTATTGATTATAGGTTATAGGTCATGGATTACAGGTTATTGATTATAGGTTATGGATTACAGGTTATAGATTATTGATTATAGGTTATTGATTATAGGTTATTGATTATATATTATAGGTTATGGATAATAGGTTATAGATTATAGGTTATAGATTATAGATTATAGGTTATAGATTATGGAATATAGGTTATAGATTATGGAATATAGGTTATAGATTATAGGTTATAGATTATAGGTTATGGATTACAGGTTATAGATTATAGGTTATACGCTATTGATTATAGATTATTTATTATGGATTATAGGTTATAGATTATAGGTTATAGATTATAGGTTATAGATTATAGATTATAGGTTATAGATTATGGATTATAGGTTATAGATTATGGATTATAGGTTATAGATTATAGGTTATAGATTATAGGTTATAGATTATAGGTTATAGGTTATAGATTATAGATTATAGATTATAGGTTATATATTATAGGTTATAGATTATAGGTTATAGATTATAGGTTGTAGATTATAGGTTATACATTATAGGTTATAGATTATAGGTTATAGATTATAGGTTATAGATTATAGGTTATAGATTATAGGTTATGGATTGAAGGTTATAGATTATAGGTTGTAGATCATGGGCCTTTTTACATATTTTTTTTACATATTTTACATTTTTCCGAATTCTTATTGTCAATGAAGATATGTCATGGACATATTTGCATAAAAGAAGTATTAATTGTCATGTATTTAGTTATTATGCAACAGATAGATAGTATCAAGAACATAGTTTTATCTGAAAAAAGTGTAACATCATCTCTTATGACTTGCATGGAAAAGGTAAAATTAGTAAAATGTACATCTCAATAGTCACAATGAAATGTTTCATAAGTCTTGAAATTATAATTTATTCAAAACATAAACAAAAAGCATCTCAAATAGGTCTAAAAATTTCAATAAAATCCGTTTTAGATAGTTTACAGTTGTAACGTGACAATAGGGTATTGATATGCCACTACCGACCTCTCTTAGCAACAGTACTGTGCCTATGCCACTACCGACCTCTCTTAGCAACCGTACTGTGCCTATGCCACTACCGACCTCTCTTAGCAACCGTACAATAATTTATTTATCTTAACGTTTCTACTGTTCTTTGATAAGTAAAATAAAAGTAAACATTAATTTAAACTTTATAAAATAACTTAGGCACATTTCGTTCTGGTACCTGTCTCATATTATGTTAATATTTATAGTAGGTTATCGTATTAAAGTGAACATCATAAAAGCCATTTGAGAAACTATAGAAATCCGATATCCATGATCATTAAAAAATATTATATTAATTAACAATTGTTTGGATCAATTAAAAAAATGTATGCATCGTTTGCGTAATAATTGACAGTGTGAAAGATTCGACGGACAGAAAAATAAGAGAAAGCGCTCATATTCGGAAAATGTAACCTCGGATGAACCGGGATGGAATACAAAAAGTCCATCATCACGTTACATTATAAATGTATTTACTTAGGCCTATTCCAAATGAAATATCCATCAGAGTGTTTTCAACGAAAATCTGTTTATAATAATGGAAAATTAATCTTTATTCAATATCTATAATTGATGTATAATGTCAATTAAATTATTATATTGTAAATGTCGATACCTCTATTGTGTATGATATTATTAATTCTAGCGTTTATTATAAAACATTTTCAAGTTTATTAACATTATTTATTTACTAAAAATGATATTCATTAATTTTATAATTTAAATATTATGATAAAAATAGTTTAATACCCGTTCATACAATAACACAGTATTAAGAATCGTAATCGTCACATAAGGTCATATAATTAAAGTGTTTCCAAAATGTTTTTACTCCTTTTTTAAAAATACTTCTTTCCTGATTGTTGTATTATTTGAAAATTGGTCAATTTAAAGTCATTAATTGAGAGAATTATATTTTTATAATAATCTATAATTTTAATCAATACAAAGGTATAATAATATGTTATGTAAGTAAGTCAATATGATAAATTAGTAAAAAAAAACATATTTATATTTATAATTTGATGATATTTGTGTTTATTACAATTTCTCGGTAAAAAACAATCAACTCTTAAAAATTTCCCAAAATGTTCTCCAAATATTTTCTGTTATTCGAATTGATATAGTACGCTTTTAAAGACGGAATCACAGATGAGATAAAAATTTTACTATCAGAAAACATGTTTCAACTCGTAAAGATGAACAATAAATAATGTGTCAGGTAATAGAAAAAGGGAAAAGTTTAAAAAAATAAAAACCGCTGTTTTATAC
>JAUZND010006699.1:17850-31088 GCA_034780555.1 Coelogynopora nodosa
TTGAAATGGTAATGAACTGCTGTTTTATACTTGAAATGGTAATGAACTGCTGTTTTATACTTGAAATGGTAATGAACTGCTGTTTTATACTTGAAATGGTAATGAACAGCTGTTTTATACTTGAAATGGTAATGAACCGCTGTTTTATACTTGAAATGGTAATGAACTGCTGTTTTATACTTGAAATGGTAATGAACTGGTGGTTTATACTTGAATGGTAATGAACAGTTTTTGTTGCAACTAAATTATACAAATGCAATTACAAAAATTAAGTTAGTGAGCGTTTTTGTGAGTTTCTCAGATTGTTATACCTCAGACTTATAGAGCAATTAATTGAGCGAACTTGAAAGCTGAATTAATCAGTTTCACTTTTACGGTTACAAACTCAATATTGTATACTAAGTTTGTAACTCTAACAGATGTTTATAACATCAAAGGTGCCTCTCTACATTACCAGTAAATCATCGACAAAGTAATCCTTGTTCAAAATATTCCTTAACTTTGCATCCACTAGATTTTCTTCAAATTTGATTGCGACCGTTAATTTAAACTATGTTATTATGATATTATAATACTCGTTGAACAACTGTTTATAATAGAACTCATCCATAATAGGGGCAAACCGAACAACCTTTGAAGTATAAATTTGAACATTAAGGTATATTTTGATGATTTAGAGAAGCGACCCCTCGTCTCTAGAGGTATAATTATTGAAAAATGAGTACAAATTGAGCAAAAGGTAGTTTCCGGCATCCGACTAACCGGCTAAGTGTACCCGTTCTAATCTGATGTCTGACGGTGAGGAGAAAGTTTACTGCATATGAAATTGTACTTATAGACTAAGTTTATAATAATGTCGTAGATTTCCCCGTTTGCCCTGTTTTCTAGCATATATTGTATATATATATATAAAAATTCACGAGTCTTGCCCCGTTTGCTAAAACTCAGTCATCGCATTGATTAGAAGAAAGGTTTCAAATGACTTTTTATATTAAAATATGTTGCAACGTAATTTTTTCGTAGGAAGTGTTTGTTTAATTAGTTAAGGATTACAAAAAATAAACAAAAAATTGCAATATAATTGTACACCCTCAAGTTATTCTTCTAATTTTCTTTATTAAAAAATGAACCTGCATTTCAATCTGATTAATATTTCTAGACTACCCTGCATTTTTCATCTATAAGAGTAGGTATACACACTGATATCCTTTCTGCAATCTATATCCACACGGCGCTTGTTAACATCTACAAATGTCTCTAAAATATGTATGCAGTACGGTATAAGTATCCCCATATACAAATAGTCAATTAATAGATCAACAACATAGAATTCACTTTTCTTCCGCACGTGTCGACGGGTCTGCCGCGGTAGGGAGGTGTAGCCGCTAGAGGGGAACAGCCGTGCACTAGGAGGGTTGGAGTTTGATGTAAACTTTGAAACGGTGTCGCCTGAAAACAGAATTGACAAGAAATGTCAGTAAATTGCTGCTTTTAGAAATTGTTAAACTCAATTAAACAGTGTAACATTTTATTCATTGGAACATATCATAAAGATGACAAGAGTTAAAAATCTAAGAGGTCAAAGACCTAACTTATTATCCATTTTTTAGAAACAGTTTAACTCATCAAAAGTAAGACAACAAATCTGCACTAACTATCGAATTTATGCTCAAAGCAATAAGTACGCAGGTCATGAGCTTTACCGTGAATTAATGATTAGAAATTACCAGGAAAACAGATTCATAAAAAATCCCACAGACTAGAATAATTTTCGTTTCAATGTTACCAGGATCACGAAAGACTATAATAAGTAAATGCAGGAATCCAGATAAGACTGGAGAAATCACATAATATACTTTATAAGGAAGGAGTAAGGCTATATATTTTCTTCAACTGTATCTAGCTTGACACAAACAAAAGTTTCCTTCTGATTTAGGGTATTTTCACGCTTCCAACGTGACTTGACGACTACTCTTGGCAAAGTCAGAACTAATTTGGAGTTGAAATAACCTCTCTCCCTCCTCCCCCCCATTAAAGGTCGAAGAATGACGACAACTTTATCTGGAGATATTCCCTCGATCTGCTAAATAATGAAGAAACGACAAGACACTGAAATGTGACGAGGAAAGATAAATCCTTTGATACAATTTTTTTTGTAGTGTACTTAAAACAATTCTGAAACAAAGGGAAGTTTCTGATTAAAACTTGTAACTTTAATTCACACTTCTGCATACATAGATGAGGCAAATAACTTTGAAACGCATGATTTGAATTTTGATTAATGAACATTACTTATATTAAAATATACAGTTGTTGTGGTAATCATTCTAGCTTTAGTTATTCCGTAGTATTTTCAATCTTCTTTGAACTCAGTAGTATATTGTCTTTATTGTACATTGTACAATGTGTCCTTTATTCAGGTATTTTTATTGTTTAATACACTTATTTAACTAAACATTATTCCAATACTCTAAAATGAGAAAGTATATAAATTTGTCTCTAAATTATATTTAAGATTGCAGTAGTAATGGTGAAATGAATATACACAAGCAATTTTAAAAACATTTAAACATATATCTTTCATCACGGAATGTGAATCGTCGGTGTTAATCGTCCATGCATAATAATATTATAAGATCAGTTTTTTATTTAAAAATACGTTTAAATGTAATAGGCAAATTTCAATTCATAAATTTTAATTTAATATATATTTTCTTTAATGATATTTACGAAAGATGTTTCAAGTAGTAGTGAAATGTCCTATATATATATTGTTAACCATTCGTACATGGACATATTTTGTAAGGTTTGTCCCCCCTGGAAAAACAAACTTCTTATCATCCGACTAAGCTGAAATTTGGTAAAATTTATACCTTCTAAATACTTGTCGAGCTACTTTTTCCCAAAAAAAATAATTAATCAGTACCATTTTTATGACATAATTACGTCATAAACTCCCGTTTAAAAAAACTACTGGAAAATAACCATATATCCGATATATTGAACAAATACATGCTATAACTTTTGATCAATACAACCAATTGACTTGATTTTTTTTTGCATCTGATTCTAGATCACGAGATCTATAATAGTTTGGTATATCTTTACTATTATAATACTTGTGTAAAAAGCTAAAACGTAGAATAAATACTATTTGAGTATTATTTTAAATTGCTGGTTATTTTAATAATTAATTTTATTATTTAAGTTAAATGTATATATTTTACGATAAACTTTTTTTTTCTATTAATGTCGCAATTTTTTAGCTCCTAATATCATCGGCAAGTAAGAAAACCCAGGGGGGTATAAAATAGTTCAATAATAACACAATTGTATTTTTAGATAGATAAAAGTATTTTAGCCTCTGAGTAAAACAATTAGGGTCATACACTACATTGTTCAATCAAAAACTTAATTTCCATGAAGTTAAAATTGGTATACCCAAACCCCCTTTCCACGTTCAAAGGGTTAAGAAGCATAGCAACATATGAGGATAAACAAGGGAGAAGGCGTATTAATAAGTAAAAGAAATATAATATATTATGCACATGTATCATAGATAATGTAACACTGATGAAATCGAAAAAGATCGAAAGCGCCGTAATAGAAAGAATTAAATAAATAAAAATAACCATAAAATATCTATTACCACAAACAAATATCAATCATTAAACTAATGTTGGACCTGTGTTCGTGAAATTGAATATCAAATTTTAAATATGATTCCACAATTTACAAATGAACATTATTAGAACGCCTGAGTGTAAATAAATACATTAGTAATATAAAACCATGATTTAGCGTACAAATATGTATATATGTAAAATATAATATGTCATTTAATTACTATTTATTAGATATAAATCTAGAACATATGTATAGTTTATTATTAAAAATTTATCTTAAAAATAGTAATCAACAAAAACAACTGTAAAATAACAAATCTAATCACATGGCACCATTATTGGCACTAATTAAATTGGTGCGTCTCACTATAAAGTTTGCCATATAAATATATATTAAACACTTGTTATATATTTGTATTTGTAATTTGATTTCCAGTTACAAGTGTAAGTGTATTGTAACAGCGATGAATACTGCTGCATTTTAGTAAAGGGCAATTTATTGATCTGAGAAGAGGATCAAAAGCAGTTGTCACTTAATTATGCAATAAGACAAAGATCTCTCAGGAAGGGAACCAGGCGGAAGGGAAACAAAAATAGCTATAGCTGCCAATAAAAAGAAAGTGTTAAAGAAAGAGAGAGGGATGGAGAGAGAGTGTGAGAGAGACAGCAGAGAATGTGAACGCAACGGCAAAGTGTTGTGATAAAGAAACAGAATGATGAAAAATAACTAAAAGCAAATTAAGTATACAAATTATAAGAAAAAGCACCATAAAACATTTGATAATAATTCCATATAATACAATATAATATATATTATTTATATTATACAATACACCATTTTAAATAATACAAACATTTGATTTATTAGATTTTTTGTTGTTTTGTTAAATTACACACGATAATCAGATCTAACTATGATTAATGCCTCAAATCATAACAAACTCCCCAATGAGAAGTCAAGCAAGTCATACTCACGTATTTAAATATAATATAATTCAATAATTATATAAATATTTAGAAAAATTCCTAATTGTTTTCAATGTTTAAACTTCATATGTGTGAGTATGGAAGGAAAACAGCAGATTAGTATGTATGTAAATAGTGTGAAAATCGTTACTAAAACTATTATCACAAGCGTGTTAAAAAACTTTACTTTGTCAAAACACATATTATACATTATAAAAATAACAGATTTCAAACCAGCTTCAAAATTGTTTATGATAGTAAAAAATAAATACTGTTGCGAGATACCTTACTGTTTTATTCACTATATGACTTGTATATTACAGTAGAATAAAACTTATAGGACGCGTATACCACCTACAACTTTACATTAGAAATACGCTATATTAATATTTTTAGTATATTATGATAAACGCTCAATTAACTATCTGTCTCAGGCGCATCATAACGAGTCAATATAAGAAAGACGATAAAATGGCTTTATAAAACAACCTGATGATGACTTCTGCATTTCATTCATAGAAGAACAACACATATAATATCAATTTAACCAAAATACATGTCTTGTTTCTCAACACTACAATTATAACGACAGTACACAATATGTAGAGAAACTGTAGTATTGCATTACAAAAAGAAATAACTGGGATAATAATAAATAAATTATGATTTTCTACAAACCTTTAAATGTTATCATTTAATATGCATTAGAGTACTATAAAAAGAAGTTTATATATAAATCAGATGTTATCTATTACTATAAATGTTGTCATTCAATGTGCATTTAAATATTTGAAACAACTAAACATAACTACTCAAAATGAATGATAAACAAAATCACTTTTACGCTTTCCTTTAAAATAAAACAATAGACTGTGGAATGTATTTTACATTTATATACTGGATGATGTGAGTGTCGCAAAACAATTCCATCAAAAGCCTAAACTCTACTTAACAAATCTCTAAATACAAATCTATAAATTACCACCGAGTGTCTGGTCACTAAAGATCCTCAGTGCTGATCCGGTAAAGAGACGAACCGGAAAATTACCGCTAGTAAATCATATTTACTGCAGGCTGTCAGGTGAATAGCCTCAAGCCTCCTCTAGAACCACCCCCTGTACTATATATCCTCAAATTCGCTCACTCCTACCAAAAAAAAAAGAGTCCTTGGGCAGGATTTCCGTTCTCGATTTGGCATTGTTGCCGCGGCGAAAGAGAAATCAAGGGAGTGCGCTCGTCTGTGATTCCAAACTCATCAACATCGTCCCTAACCTTGATAGAAAATCAATTCGCCTCCTTGGAGCTAGCCAAATTAAACTTTACAATTTCAGATCTCGTCTCTAGCTCTCTGTTCTGCTGCGTCCGTCCGTTCCTCTTTAATTTGTATTGATCCCTGTCAGTGTTAGGGCTGCAGATAACGTCATCAACTTCGATCTTTAGAACGCATATGAAGAGAAATACATTAAGATACCGAGCATGTCTGTTCGAGTACCCATCTATACATACAATTCAATAGAACAAAATTAATGATACAAATCAATTAATATCAAAATCAGTGAACTCCTATATTTTATGCATATTTATTAATTATACCCCATTTGGAACCTCTTGCCAAATTATATTTAATACAGTAAAACAACAAAGCCACAAGAAGCAATACCAAAGAACACCAGAATTAAGAGTTTTGTTTTCGACTGACAAGATACCACGAATAAAGGTATAATTCGTAATATCTTAATAAACAACACCTTGAAACGAAATAATAAATATTCTCAGTCAAATAATAAGACTAATTTTAAACACTCACCAAAACCAAGTTTCTAAATATGGGATTCGTACTTGTGGTCAGTCAAGGTAATAGACCAACTAATATACAAAGTGCACATCAATTAAATTATCTTCATCTAAGAGGATATCCTTTTAAAAAGAGCCCATGAAAGAAGGGCCCAGTCTGAAGTAAGCCTAATAGAAATATTGTGTAAAAACACATTGGATAAAAAATCCATATTTTTCAATATAAGCCTACAGATTATAATGAGTCCCATTTGAATAATTCCAATTTAATTCGAGATATATAACCCTAAAAATATCCAAGAAAAGGATTATTTACTTGTATAAATTTTTTTGTGACAAATGAAATATTATCCGTAAATACTCATATTGTACATAGTGCTTCCATTTTGTATACCTTGTGTAAATATTCATATCAGATCTTAACTAATCGTTTTATTAAGAAAAAAGTAGTTTTCTTAAATAAACTCAAAAAATGTTGTTAAGACTTACAAATGAACACATTTTTATCGTTTTAAAGTATTTATAAGAAAGAAGTTTTATTTCTTAAAATCGACTACTCCTAATATATATAAATACAATTTAATTTATGAAATTAGCTAATTAGTTCATCCGAACAAAATCCATTTATAATATATTAACAATAATCATTGATGTCATTTAGTCTTACCTACTAGTTCTACCTTTTCAAAGGTTTTTCTTTTTTTATCGAATTACTCATTCTATTCTCGTTATTTTATCGTTAAAACGATCAAAATTTGTTCATTTGTAAGTTTTAACAAATGTTTTGAGTTTATTTAAGAAAATTACTTTTGCCTAATAAAAAGATTAGTTAAGATCTGATATGAATATTTACACAAGGTATATACAAAATGAATGCACTATGTACAATATGAGTATTTACGGATAGAATGAGTAACACGATGAAATAACGAGAATAGAACGAGTAACACGATGAAATAACGAGATAGAATGAGTAACACGATGAAATAACGAGAATAGAATGAGAAACACGATGAAATAACGATAATAGAATGAGTAACACGATGAAATAACGAGAATAGAATGAGTAACACGATGAAATAACGAGAATAGAATGAGTAACACGATGAAATAACGAGAATAGAATAAGAAACACGATGAAATAACGAGAATAGAATGAGAAACACGATGAAATAACGAGAATAGAATGAGTAACACGATGAAATAACGAGAATAGAACGAGTAACACGATGAAATAACGAGAATAGAATGAGTAACACGATGAAATAACGAGATAGAACGAGTAACACTATGAAATAACGAGAATAGAATGCGTGATAAGATGAAATAACGAGAATAGAATGAGTAACACGATTAAATTTGAAAACTTGAAATAAAACTTATTTAAGAATGACTCCTACATATTTGCTGTTATTTAGAATTAATTAATGGATTAAAACTTATATTTAATCAAATAAAAAATTATTGATACAACCTTTTCGAAATAATGTAGATAACCATTGACGCAGAGAATATATTGCATTGGAACTTTCAGAGTTGACAAAACTTCGACGAGGAAGAGAGCAGGAAGACTTGTTGACGGTGATAACTGAATTATGATAGCCTGTCCGATGGTTCAAGGCTATTTCATCCGATTTAGACAAATATTTATAGGATAATCTTCTTAAGCCCAGTCGTTCCGAACACATTTGTAGCAGATAGATTTAAAATACGTGTATAAGATATTCAACATCACAGTAGATGTATCAAAACACCAATAGATATAACCTATTACAAGTAAAGCCACCTGAGAAAATAACTTTCACCATACAAACTGTGCTTTTTAAACGCTAAAGGAATACAGATAATAAATTGCGTCGCAGTAAATACCTAAAAAGAGAGCACATGTCCATCAAACAACACAATCGTACAAATGCTGCACTTGTATTCACATAAATATACAGACATTTTTTAGAAAAGAACAGCCCGAAATTACATGTAATGTTATTCACAAATGCGTGTAATGCCTAGTAAAACTATCTAGCTTATTGTCTGAATATTTATGGAACACACATAAACTACTGGATTTTTTATTTAATGAGTAGCTATAAGTTTATATTTAATACATCATATTGAAAACCATTTTTTTTTTAGTATTTGTTATAGAATTTTACTTGTACTTGTTTGATAACTACAAATTTTGATTAAATTAAATATTCTTTATTCAGGTCTATCAACTATTAATTATTCTTGTTCATATTGCTAGTTTCTTTAGGACAAAAACTGAACCTATTTAAATGGCTAAATAATATTCATATTTGCCATTCAATTCATTGTGGCAAAGTAAACTAACTATTTAGGCTCAAGGTTTAATACATTTGCTTCATAATAAATGTAAGCGCGGATAATGTATATTTTCAAAAATATTGATTATTCCACTATATATAACTTAAAATTGCTTTCCCAACTTTTTCAATTATTTAAAAATGTAAGAGTCCTATCATTGACTTCCATAATTATGAAATTCCACCTTCATTCTTTTCGTGTTCATAAACAGACATATATGGTTGATGTCAATGGGTTTATTGTATATTGGGAAAATGAAATCCTCCGTAGTATTTATTACAAATAATAATATATAACCAAATTATACTAAGAAATACAAAATCTAAACAGTTATTAATAAGTGATAAATTTTAAATAATTAAGTCTAAAAAATTATACCTAAAATATCATTAACTATGTAGTATATAAATATATACACAAACAGAAATTGATTGCCATTTGATTGATTGATTGATTGATTACTTTTATCAGAATAACCTTAACTTCAACAGTTCATCACCTAAGCAAAGGTTATGAGATTTAAGTTTATAACATAAAAATTAAAATGTAATAAAGAGTAAATGAGGACTTATTTCACATTGTTGAAGTATCACTGAAGAAATTATGAATTAGACAAAATTTTCTTAGCTAAGTAAGTCTTTTTTACATAATCAGATATTGTTTTTTAACAACAACAAAAGGAGAATCGATTACACAAACATAATTGTACTCCATTCGGTTTAATTGAATAAATTTGAAAATTAGAAAAAACAACTATTTCGATTAATTCTTGAGAAAATTTTCCTACATTCAACTTTCATATTTAAAAAACAAAAGACTAACAAATAATTTAATAATTAGGTTAGGAAATGTGTAATTTCAGAATCCCATTGCTTGGGAAGAGCTGGCTCAGCATAGGATGATGCATGCATATTTTGTATTATATTGACTTGGTACATAAATTTATAGACCATATAATTTTTAATTAATGCTTTTTACTTATGTTGATTACATCCTAACATTTGTTTGTGTTAATTATCCAATTCTATAATTTTTATATATATTGGAATAATTAGTTTTAAAACTCCATTAATGTTTCCCTGTATTATATGGTTTATTCCCAGCTATTGATTAATTCAATAATTAAACATTTTAGAATATAATTTTAATTGATCAGTGACAAAAACTTTTTAACAATGGAACAATAAACTAATATTATTCTCATTTGTAATTCTTTATCTATCAATCTTTATCAATATTGTTATAATTGACTTATTGAAATAGATGACACACAAATTTCACTTAATATATTTATTAAAATATAATAGCGATAAATTTTAGAAAGTCATATATGTAATATTTGTTTTATTATTTAATTTTAGTTTTGAAAGAACAAAACATTATATTTCTAAAACAAAATCACAATTATTATTTTTTAATACAATTTCTCACTTTCTATTGTGCATGTGTTGTCCCTATTTTTTAATGTGAACATGATAACTTGTATTTTTATAATTACTAAAAGTGCAATAAATAATTTTTCTTAAATATTTCTAATAGGTTTCTATTTTATTGAGTCAAAATGAATGTTACTGAATGGCATTGCAAAAATTGTTATCAAATTTTTTCTAATTTATACTAATATGAAATGTTACTATATTCTTTTTTTGTAATACTTACCCACTTCTATTAATGTATTAATATAAATGTAATGTTTAGCCAAATAGAATTATTTAACAACATAATTATAGTTTCAGCAAGACTACAATAGTAAATAGAGGTGTCAATTACCTTACTTGATAAAGTTATGCAAGAAAATAAGTATAGAAATCAAGAAAAAATATATAATTCTAATAAATAAAGCTATATGAGTCATAATTTTACTAAAATAGGTAAAAAATATATATTATTGTACTTGAGATAAATTAATAATTGATCTATCTTAAATTCATCTATAAATAAAAAATTAGTATTGTTATTAAAATAACATCTCTATTCAGATATCTTTTATACCTCTTTCAAAAGAACTAAATTATTTAGTACCAAAATATTAAACATAAATAATGTTCCAAACACATATCAATAATAACATTTCATTAATATGTACAGATAATGAGATATCACTGGACAGAATTACTTATCTACCTAAACTCTTAACAGCCTTAACCTTAAATAAGATATATTATTTTTCAAAGTTTTGTCAGGCATAGTATAAAAAGATAATAATACAAATTATTCAAGTCTAGTGCTGCAGTGATTAATTAATAAGAAATCTTTTTTTACAAATGAACAGCAATATAATTAGATTCCAGAGAAATTAAGTATGCTATAAAAATATAGGAGATTATGTAGCAATAGTTTACCTGCTTATAATGTAAAAGTTTCATTTTATTCTTATACATGTTAAATAAATTTTATTTTTTCTTAATGAAACTTTATATCACTATATAAAAATTTACAAGTTTTTTATTAATCTTAAATTTGAAAGATAGAATTAAACAAACTATAGTGGCGTAATATACTCTACAAGTCAATGGAAGCAAAGATTTTACAGAGAAAATAATAAAAAATATTTTACAGAATATACCAATAATAATAATAAAAATGTTATATGTGTTCTGCTAAGCACAGACAATATTTAATTTATACATATTTAATATGAATAATAGATTCATTAACCTTCAACTGTACTTTCTAATCATAATTTATCATAACCTATTATGTTAATTTATAAAATATTATATTTATTCATGGTTACCAATATTATTTAACCTATTAACTTATAATGAATAGAGCATATTATATAACAATTATTTTGTTTAATACTTAATTTAACTTTAAATAGTAAAATATCTCAAAACATATGTTATTTATTCAAATTTGGTATGTATTTAATTATATGACTATATATATTTTTAATAAACATTATACAATATTATCTATGACAAAATATAAGATTTAATAAAGGAATATTTAAATTAAATAAATACTATTAAAGTAAAATAAATAAATGTTAAATTATAAGATTTTCATGATGATCATTTCAATAATTTAAAATAAACTTTCATCAAAATTATTAGCAGGTATTAAGCCATTAGGCTAGTTATATATATATATATATATAAATATAAGAAAGATATCTATATATATCATCCAAACAGCCAAAAACAATTATAATAAAAAAATATTTTTATAATATATGTATAAATTATATTTATTATCAAATAATGTAAATTTGTAATCCAAAGAGAATCTGAACCATCATTATCAAAATTTGTATATATGATATAAAAATAATATGTGAGTTATACTATATATTACTATAATTATTATTATCAAATTATTATTTATTTTTATTATTATTAGTGGCAGATCAAGGAGGGGCTAAAGGAGTTGCTAACCCCTACAGTAATTCTAGGCTTGGTACCCTTTTGTTGAATCAGCACCCTCTCTTTATGATGAAAAACAGATAATATAGTACATTTACTAGAATTAGTGTTATATTTTTTGCTCCCTTTAAAAATTGAGTCCCACCCAGTAACATAATCCTGGATCTGCAACTGATTACTATAATATTATGCATGCTTATTTTTTATTAAAATTGATATATCATATTTATATTATATAAATAGTGTTCATAAAAATATTAGATAATAACTTGTTAGTAAATTCATTATATTACTGTATAAAAAATTAATTGAAACTTAAATTAAAAATAAATAATATGTTATAATAAAATAGAATTATATATATATGTTATTAATATGATTTTTGGAATTATGGAAATTTGTTTTCCTAAACACTTTTCTATTATATTTATACTTTTCTATTAGAAATAATTATATACTATTGAGATTAATTAACTTTATTAAAATTAATACTTTATTTATATAAATTTTATTTAAGAAAGTGTATAGGAGTGTTAAATACATTTATTAAATATATACAGCTTTATACATATATTATAATTTAAGTATTGATTTTATTTATTACGGTTTTATATTTTTCAGTAAATAACAGATTTATTATTTAATATTAAAATTAATATATAAAATAGGTACTGAAATAAGTTGTATATTGGGGGTGTTAATCTCCTGGTGTTTGTGTCCATGATGAAGTGGTTAGCCAACCCTTTAAATCAGTGTCTGGTACTGAATATGCTTTTATGTTTTTGACAAAGAATGTATTTAAAAGCATTTATTATCAAAATCTGTTTATTCTTTATTCTACTAAATTATAAGTTTTTATCTAGTGCAATTTAAATAAGCATAAAATAAAATTTCATCTTATAAAATATTAAATAAGTGAGTATAGAGTTACTATTCATTTGTATTATACTTATAGGCTATTTGCCATAAAGTCAAAGAAGTGTATAACTATATATAAAGAGACCTATAAAAATACATATATATTCAGCAATTATTAGTGGGCTGAAACATACTCCAATCCCCTCAGAAAAATTATTGAGGAGCAGGGGCGTAGCCAGCTTTTTCCTAGAGGGGTTCGACTCCCACAAGTTGTGCCCCCTTCCCACCCCCGAAAAACCAA
>JAUZND010006700.1:0-10652 GCA_034780555.1 Coelogynopora nodosa
TCTAAACATAAAATCTGTTCTGTTCATAACAGATCTCCCTGTTGATGAATATGCTTCAGTAGTATATTCGAAAGGTTCAATAATTTGTATAATATTCTAAGTTGGTTATTGTGCTTTTTTTCTCTTATACTTTATTTTGTTTGTTGTAAATAATTTTCTATGTATCGCCGAGGTCCATAAGGCTCACATTATGAATGTAACATATTGATGCTTTTATACACAACTATCCTGAGATATAAGATATATTTATTTAGAAATAAAGCCATCAAAAGTTTATACAATAAATATGATTATAAAATGAAATTAAATATTCATCGGACAAAAAACAAGATACACTAGTCCGGACATGTGGAACCCTCTCCACTCTTTAGATTTTTTTCTTTTGAGATGTAGTCCATTTTATATGCAAATTTCCTCTGGTATTCATATGCCATCGGCCTACTGCAAACTGCAAACTTTATTGTATTTAATTTGGGTGTGTCTAGATGATGAGAACTAATAAGTTTGAATCAGCTATACTAGGCTCCCAAAATGAATTTTATTTAGTTAGTAGTATAATGCATTTTGGTAACCTAAAGTCGAAAGACGGTGGTTTTAAATAAAAAAATTTTTTGTCCGATGAATATTTCATTTGATTTTATATATATTCTCTATATGATTTCCAATACCTTTTTAATCTTTCACTAGTTTTTTGGTATATTCTGCAGTGAATGTTGTCGTAATTATATCGATAACATCGGCAAAGCTGAAGTTTGCTGTCCCCATGATGACTGCGATAGCTTACTAGAAGACCGAGAAGTTCGTGGGGTAAGAATTTTTGTAGTATGAAATAAAATTTTCTTCTACTTACTTTTGTTAATATACTACTAATAATTGTGGTAGTAGTAAGTTAATTAAAAAGCGAATAAGATCAGTATACACCCTTCATTGGCATGGGTAATATGCCTTCAGATATAAAAAGTTATTATTTCTGTATGACATAATCTGACAGATTTAAATATGGTTTCATATTGCACTTTTACAGAAAACAATGCACACAATCTATTGAATTATTGATACCTGGATAACTTCGCCTTCTTTCAGATAGGAAGCGAGCAAGGCTTCCAACGTTATGTTTACGCGTCCAATAAGCAGGCTGCCGCTTCAGTCAAACATTCGTTCCACTGCAAAACGCCCGATTGCAAAGGTTGGGCTATCTATGAAAACCTGAACGCTGTGTTTAGGTGTGCTTACTGTAATTGTGAAAACTGTTTAACTTGCGGCGCCATTCATGAGAATCAATCATGTAAAAATTATCAAGACAATTTACGAATAAATGAAGACAACGATGCTGCCATTCGAGCGTCTTCTAAATTTCTTAAGGTTTGTTGTTGTATTGTCAGTTGAAAATCTTCAAGTGTATAGTTTTATTTCAAAAGTAACTTATTCTAAAGACCTATGCCCCCCTAAAAAAGGTTTTCACAAAGCGCGATGCAACGAAATACCATGTGCTATTATGGCTCTATAGAGATATATGTCCATCTATGTGAACAGATCACGCACTGTATCTGTTTAACTACTTCGGCCCGGTGTCACATATAGATTGGGGAGATAAGTATATGCATGTAGCTATTGTTTGTTCACGACCAATGCATACAGTCTGTGTTACTGAGGTTCCCTCTCTCACTTTTCCAAACATGTGCAGAAATGTGTATGTATGAATGATGGCTCATCAGTAATATAGTGTTTGTATTGAAATATTCATTTCGTCGCGCGGCGTCGCAGAAAAGGTTGAATAATTTTAACTTAAGTTTCATAGCGTGACGTCGCGTCGCGCTCGGTGGAAATAGGTTCATTGAAATGTATGTAATCAACTTTTTTGGTAGGCATAGGTCTTTACTATAGTTCTTTCTAGCTATCATTTTAAAACTATAAGTATATCTATGATTGATTTATAGTAATTTACAGTAAAAGAAAAAAAATTATGCAAAATATCGTTTAAGTTGACTTATGAAATTTTTATTACTGTAACTAATTTAAATATATTTATAAAATATTTTAAAGCCGAAGTAAACAATAACCCACAACATTATTAAATCTCTAAAAATGTAGCTTTATATAGTTTATATTTTATTAAGCGAATTACGCAATTTAATAATAAAATTTTACAATCAATTTAATAATTCATTTAGTAATAAATTGAATAACATGTTTAATAATACATTTAATTTTAACAATTGTAAAAGTAGACTTTGAGCCAACTGTACTCAACATGAACAAAAAATTTAATGTAATTTTCAGGTATATTTTCTGAATTTATTCTTTCTTTGCCTTCCTCCGACTTAAATACCGAATGTTGAACAGTATATCTTATGAAGTTATGTTTGGTGTCTTCCCCAATTAACTTGACATTGAACAAAGCAGGAGTGAATATTTTAGTTATAATTTAGTGCAATGGTGATGCATGACTTAGCGAATTAAATGCAAATGCATTTCAATAATGTCCCAATCTAGACATTAGTTCCATACCTCCATTAAACAAACCACAACCGTTTTATTGTTAGGCTTAAACTAAAAATGTGTATTGGTTCCTTTATGCATGAGATAGCCGTTGAAACCAGTAGTTATGCTTAATTTTTTGTATTAACTATACCTTTAAAGAGGCATCTGTAGGGCAAATAAATCATACTAAATTTATTACGACACATCTATTTGAGAAAAATGTTTACAATCACATATTATGTGTTCGAAATATCGATAACAATATATTTTAACTTCAATGTTATACTAAAAATTACAAAAAGAAGAAGATATTTGTATTTTCTTTCCCACTTAATTTTACATAAAAATTTCAATTGGGTCGGTATTTCCGGTTCACAGATTAATAAGATTAGAATGAAAAACAGTTAAAAATTATTAAATAATATAATTATTAAAATCATTATATTAAACGATTATTCATTAAGCGTTCATTTCGTGTTACTTTGTTATTTTTGTTAAATTAAATACTTATACATTTAAACAGTTATTTTACTAATTGCGTCTTTTTAAGAATTACAACGTGAATCTAACTACTATTTATTTGTTGTTGTTATTGCCACTCCCTGAGCCAAACATGTTCCAACTGAATTTATGATCATTGTCTCTATAGAGAAGGCTGATCTTTAGGAAGAAAAGGAAGAAAACTAATATCTTTCTCTAACTTGCGCGAACTTGAACAAAACATATTTACAAAAAAAGTATTTCATTTCTTGGTACTATGTATAGTCGCTGATGTTGAGGCTGCGTAGGGCAGCCGTAGTCTTGGTTGTTTCACCACTTCTTCTAAGTCTGGTGTCCTCCTATAGTCTCAGAAAATTGTCCACCAGCAATACACACACTATGAATAATCTTTTCCCGTCCAGTCAATCATGTATTTTGTCAAAGGTATTCGCCACTAACTTCCTTTCTTAATTTTTTCATTAATTATTGTCTTTGCTTTACATTTTTATATATTCATAAATGCTGAAAGTATTTAATTTTTCTTTATAATTTTTTCATTTGTAAGTGATTTTTTCCTTATCTTCTATCTTTAACAGGCTTTACATCTTTATCGGTAACCTGACCGATTTCTAAGATCTTGAAAGCACGTCTTTTCCTGGTATATATTCACATTTCGAAGTATTATATATTTTCAATTTTTGCTTTATTATGGTTCATGTCTAAGATTCACACAGTAAAGCTGACATTATGTAATTAATCACCCTTTTCTTTATTAATTTCACAATAATTTTATTTCGATTAGTGTATCTTTCATCTTGATAACATTTTTTCTAGTAATCTCTATTTTCCATATATCATTCTCACTTTTTCTATTATCTGGTATTATTTGACTTTTGGTATTGAAAGTTCATTTACTTTAATTTCAGACTTAATTCGATATATTTCCTATGTTAATAACCATCTTTTTTATTCCACCACACTGACAAAAAAGATATTGAACTGAAAATGGGCTACTTGAAATATTTAACCATTTTCATTCTGTAACTATCACTGTAAACTGTATTAAAGGTACATATGAAGGATACACAAGGGTAAATATGTAGGGCCTATTCACTTACTATATATATACCCTAAGGGTACAAATGTTGTACCCTTAAATTATACGGTACATATGTAGAAGGTACATATGCATATTTTAGAGTACATATTCATGAGGGTACAGAAAGTTACACTATATGTATCCTATAGGTTAATAGAGGGTACATATATAAAAAGGGTATATAACATGCACCCTTTACAATAGGCTCTAAATGCAAAACATTATTGTTCTATATTCATAGGATTTATTAAATTCAAAATATGATTGAAACGTACAAATAAATATACTTGTTTAAATACAAAGCGCATATACGGGATGAAATAATAATAGCACTAAAATGACAGTTTGTACTAGAATATATATATAAAATATAGATAAAATATATAGATAAATAAATATATAGATAAAAATATATATAGATAAAAATATATAGATAAAATATATTTATCTGAGTTAAAATACAGATAACACACAGTAAAAGTAAAAGAATGTGCCTGCAAAGAAAATAAATGACATACAACATTTTATTACGCTATTTCTCCTCTCACACTCTGACCTATACATCACACTCTATCACTAATTGTATATCAAACTCTATCAAGTATTGTATATATCACACTCTATCAAGTATTGTATATATCACACTCTATCAAGTATTGTATATATCACACTCTATCACATATATATTCCACTCTATCACGTATATGTAAAGTAAATTATAGTATATCTCCAAATAGTTTCATTCGCAACAATTGCATTTTTGACGAGAACTCTAATCCTTCGAACTTCCCGGTTGAAATTGTGCTGATCAGTCGTACGAGGATTGCTAAAAATAGTTAAACAGTTCGGATGAAAACCAACAAATGCGCTACCACAAAAGTAACAATATTGTTATTGTAGTCCGTCTAGCCAGTTTCTAAAACGATTCCATTCCATTGAATTTTGATCTTGAGCTCTACCAACGAAACCAATTACTAAATGTCTTCCTTTTACTTTGAATCCACAACTTATCGCGAATATTCAAAGAATCTATACATTTCTCAGGTCTTCCGCAGTAATATGCAATAATACGCAACGAATTTTTCCAATATAAATATATAGAGAATTATTCTCTAGTTCTGCATTTAATTAGTAATGCTTTAGTTAAACCAAATGTAAGAGCAGTCAAACTAAGTCAAACCGGTTTGACATTCAGTTACTTCAATGCCCATCACTTTCCCGCGTGGCGCCTATGTCTAAACCGTTTAGAAATTTGAGTTCACACTTTCAGTTCGATTATAAAAGTAGGTCATCTTTCATAATATGATTGAAAGAATGATGAAATTAGTAGTTAGCTGTATTTTTCAGCTCAACTAAAACTAACTGAACTGAACTGAAACTAAAAAAACTGAACAAAACGAGATTGTGAACTGACCTACTGTCTCATTTGAATTATATGGTTTATAGGTATAATAGGTATAGTAAGACTCATGGTAGAACACGTTTAAAGTATTATCGATTTTGCTTATTATTAAAAATAAGGGTATATCTTCCCATCTCCACCCTACGCTATACTTGCATATGTTTGTTATTCAATTAGACTTGCTCGGTCAAGTCATCAGTATAAGTTGGTATAAGTTTGTCTCGATCTCCAGTCAATTATGTTGATCGCAATTTGCCTGTGTGTGCAGTGTGCACTTGGCAATGACTGAGAGGAAATTTTAATTTAACTAAATAAACTAAATCTAATTATTTAGTATTTTATAGATAGGACTATTTATAATTAAATCTTTATTTTTATAGATAATACATCACGTTTAATGTTAATATCATGATCCTAAACTTGCAATCGGCTGTATTTAGACAGATAATTAAAGTATAATGGTGATGGCATTAATAACACGAATTATATACCTATACTTATAACTATGGTTATATGTCATATAGGTTTGGGAATAATTGGGTTGAGACTATAAGATAGCCTAACAATATAGATATTATATATCTGATGAATCAATAATAAGTCAATAATCAAGAGGAGTAGTTTCTTGTAGGTCCTATATTTCACATAGAAATAGTGTAAACATAATATTCATTTGTATAAAGAATATAATAAATAATTTTTTAATTAAATACATACCATACCTATATATAATTGTAAACTCTATACACATATTTTAATGTGTACCCTTTATTGCCATGTACCTTTACAAATGTACCCTGTTAACATATGTACCTTTACATATGTACCCTATTAACATATGTACCTTTACATATGTACCTTTACATATGTACCCTATTAACATATGTATCTTTACATATGTACCTTATTAATATATGTACATTATATATGTGTACCCGATACATAAAATTAATATATATTTTATAGTTAAAATATAAATTATGTAAAAATATCTCCGGAATTAATTATTAAAGAACTATCTGAGTAATACAACGAATTTATCTATTTAATAAATTGTTAAATAGATGTCTGCAATTTTACCCTTGTCTGTTACCCTATATTTGTACCTATACCGTTACGGTGTACCAACATAAGTAAGTCATAATAATTTGAAAAAACTCATAAAACAATTTATTAAAAAAAGGAATTTGTTAGAGTCGACGTTTCGAACTCATCAAGAGTTCATTATCAAGATGAAATTTACTGTAAATAGGTAAATGAAAAAACACAGGATATATATAGATTACAATTTAAAAAGAATGCTTGACGATATCGTGTAAATTTAACCATATAAATTGTAGATATATATATTTTTAATTCCAATTTTGATCAAAATATTTAAACATGTTTTTTTCTTATATTGTTTATCGAATCAGATTATATAAAAAAAAAATTTCAAGCTAAATATTTTTCCAAGGACAATTTTGTCGAAATTAGGTAAAATTACCAAATGATACATTTTTTATTAAATGAGGATATTTATTTTCTGTTAGACACCGGATTATTTATGAACTAGTGATAATTTCATCAATTTATCACGATAAAAATTGTATTTATATTGTATTAGTATTGTATATTAAACTCTCTTTTTATATACAATATTAATCTCTAATGAGATTAAAAATTTGACTAATATGAAAAAGGTACCTATCCGTTTTTACTCATGTTTTTATTGTAGATAGTTAAATATTGCTATATTATGGTAATTATAATTCTAATCTTATAAGCGTACACTATAAATATTCAGTATATGAATAAAAGTACTGACATTTTTATTAGATACGTATCTATTACATAATAAAATAGTAAAATATTCTTATTTATATAAAAGATAGTCTATCTGGGGCATGTATAAACCTCATGTAATTAACATAACCATTTTCTTTTAAATATATGCATGTATTCTTTTGTTTCATTATTATTAGTATGAGGTATAAGTCCAATAAACTAAAGCACTATAATGCGCTAAATTTATATAATGTTATCTAATGTGACATGTTTTATATATATATGTTAATTGTTATGTACGGCTATAATCTCCTAGAACTTGGAAGAAAGTGGAGACGCTATGCAGTGTCCAGGCTGTCATATTTTAATTGAGAAAATCGAAGGCTGTGATTCAGTGCGCTGTTCAAATTGTAAAATGGAAATTTGCTGGGCAACCAGACAGCCCCGGTGGGGTCCTCGTGTAAGTTTGGCTCTGGAGAACGTGTTTTTGGGTTTTCTCAGATTAATAGAAATACTCCTGAAGCAACTAACTGATGGCGCGTTTTGAAAGAACTATGGGACCTAACCTTAAAGCGGATAGTTTCACATTGAAACATGTCTTTTTGGACTTTGTAATTTTCATTTTCAAAGTTATTATTGAAGAGTATCAAAACATGTTTTATTATTAATCATATTTGTAAAATGAATCTAAACAAGTTTAGTGTATTATATTTATGTTGTATATGTTTAAATACATTTGTTTATTGTGAATCATGTGGAACTACTGGTGCTATAACATACACCGCTCCTGAAAATAATTAAACATAATTATTATATAAATAATATTATAATAATATTTATTAATATTTATTAATATAAATAATTAAATATTTTATAATAAATGAATTAATAACAATTAGGAAATTAATATATTAAAAACATTATGTTACTAATATAAGCAATAATTTTGTTTCAAATTATGGATTATATTTACTAAAATTTAGTTAGTTCTAGAATTGTGTGGGCCAATTCATTTTCTGTGTTATATAAATGGAGTAATATGACCCATAATTATTTTCTATTGTATTTAATTGTGAAATCTTTTTGTGTGATATTATGTTAGTCTTTAATGATAATTATATCAAATACTTAAATCTGGTTATTTACTAAATAAAAGTAGGATGTTATATTAAAATATCAATCATGTGATAACCAGACCGATAATATTTCCTTTCAAATCAAGAAAAATGGTTTAACATTTGAGGACTCACAACTTATTAAATCTAATAAGATATTTGAAATGTATAAGTAAATATTTTTCAAAATGGTCATCTCTATTTGAAAAGATGGTAAAGCATGTAAAACAATATTTGAATAATATTGATGAAAATGTTTTAATGTTATATATTTGTTTTCTATAAGTAATGTAATTTATATGCTATTGTTTAATAAATATTACACCCTTTTAAAACACACACTTTTAAAATATTTCAAAATCATTATGGTTCCTGACAAAATGCTATAATTCTATAATGTTATAATAATCAATTAAAATCAATTATAATCATTTATACAATTTTATAGTTAATTTAAAATATTTCGCAAACTATAGTCAAAATATAATGTCTTTTATGTAACGTGGTAGGATTATTATTACTAACAAGAAAACGTGTTTTTACGGTTTCTAAAATATGTGTTGCTGTATCGAATTAACATTTCATACAGTGTGTTTTTCTTTCAAACAATATGTAAACATAACTAATGGTTTTGCTCAGCATAAATTTATTATTTACCAGAAATGCAAGTTGTAAAATATATTGAAAGTAGTGTCAAAATATAAATAATATATAGATTGAATATTTACTTCAATAATTTTTTTTCAAAATCTACTGTTTGGTTTCCAGTAACATATAGTAAATATATGATTAGTTTTAAACACTATTTGTAAAAGTGGAGAAATTATAAGACCTAAATTGTATTTTACTGTTATTACTGCAAACTTTTTAGAAATTGATTTAGTTATAAAATTATTAAGTTACAGTTTATAATTACTGCTATGTTTTTGTATATCATTATTCAATAATATAAATGATATTCAAAAACTTCAGAACTTTATAAAATCGGTACCATAATTTTATTTATGGATAATAATTTTTCCTTGTTTCCGTTTCGATATACAAGGTTCACAGAAATTAATTACTTAATATTAACCTCAAAAGTTATTAATTTTATATATATAACTGGATGCATATAATTTATATCGGCTTTTTTTATAATATTATTAGGATATGCACATATATATAGTAGAATTCTTTATTTTGGAGCCATTTTATTCATAATTGTACATTCTTATTTTTAGGGACGAGGTGACATCAGCGGTGGTTGTCGATGTGGGGTAAATGGGAAAAAGTGTCATCCGAAGTGTAATTTCTGTCACTGACTCAAGTGTGTCATCAAAAGTGTGATTTATGTCAATGACTCTGAAGCATATCTTGATTGCGCTGCCAGTTTAAAATTATCTCTATTAATATTATGTTTTATCTATTATTATCTGAATTTTGCAAGATAAATAGTATTTCGGCTGCATATTATTTTTTACTTTAGGATTTTTTTAAAATATCTGCATTGTACTAAATGTATGCAATTGATCCTATATAATCATACCTTTGTATATATAGTAATATATCATATTTTCTAAAAAGAGTTGTTTGTCTTTTATTCAAATTGTTCAGATATTTATTTAATTTAACTATATTTTTTTAGGATCCATCTCGTATCCATGAATTATAAGGTTCATACGATCTGTTTCATGTTTGTTTTATTTATATTTTTATCCTTTTTTTATATATATGTTTTATAGGTTCTGTCCACAATATCCGTTTTTTTATTCGCAATTATAATCGATCCTATTTTTAATGCACATCTGAAAAAATATTTCTATCTGTCTTCAAGTAGAAAAAAGACACAGACACAATTTATTTAGAGCAACTAATCTAAATATATATATACAATGTATATCGAAATTAGAGATATGGACATAAAATTACCAAAATATACTTCATCAAACAAGAAATATACTAAAAAAACAACTCTTGTGTTATAATTTGAAATAATTGATGACTTTTACCTGCTGACTACAATTATTTATAAATGTAATAATATATTGTATTGATTTGGATTTACTATGTTATTTACAAATTATATTTTACTATAATTATAGGGTAGATAGATATTATACAATGTAGATAGATAAATAACTGTAGTACAATATGAGGATCCATCTATAGTCACTAGATCAAAATGATAGATAGATAGATATAATGAGAGTGTAAATGTATATATAGATAAAAAGAGGTAAGGATGACTGCCTGCAGGGCGGTACCATAGTAGCCGTACAATATGTATTTACTGGATGGAAATGATAGTCATAGTCCAAAATTTCAC
>JAUZND010006701.1:0-10652 GCA_034780555.1 Coelogynopora nodosa
GTGAGCTAACCCACCTACCAATATATATATATTGGTAGGTGGGTTCGCTCACAGATCGCTGGGTTGCATGTTCGATTCCTACCATATTCCTACCACGAAACTGGTCTGCAGATGGATTTACCTATCGATTACTGTTCAACAGCTGTTAAATAATTAAGTAAGTATGGGTTGTATAGGCCTACTGTTGGAAACTACTGGTAAAAATACAAAAATATCAAGATTTATTAGATGTTTTAATTCAAAGATAAATGTGAATAAAACATAATTTTGTGACTATAAACAATCACTTTGCGTAGCAAAGATAATTTAAAAATTTCCGATTAAATGATATTAGTTGATTTAAGGATATACAAGAAAATAAAAGGTTAATGATTGGGCAAACTAATTAACAGGGAATATGGTTATCAGTATGTTATTTGTATTTTAGATAAAAGCGCAGTTATAGAACAGTAATTCAACCAACTAGTACAATTCAAGCAAGGCTGATAAAACACGAAATGGAACGCAACCCACACTATATACTTTTTACTTTACATACGTTTCCAAATGTAGTGGTTAGTATTCTGTAATTTTATAAATGTGCACTGTCAGAAAGTTGCACTATATATTATATGTAATATGTCTGCTTTTGTTGGTGCTGTACGTATGCAGCCTAAAACTTACTGTTGTGGCATTTACAGAGAATATCCTTTTTTAAAACCTATTATCCACTGATTTAATTAAGCGAATTAATTTGATCAGTTGATAAAATATTTTATAATGTCGATCCAAATTGAAAAAACGCATATATTTCTCCGTTATAATAAAAATATAAAAAATGCATAAAAATTATTTGTAATTATTTGTAATTATAAAAAATATATTGTATGGAATTAATATATTAAATATTATATATAGATTATCAACAATTCTGTAATTAATTATCGCTGTAAATAAATATGTGAATATAAATGATACATTAAAATAATATATAGGCCTATACTAAATACTGGTATAAATAATAAATAAATCTATTCACAAAAAAAAAGTGAAAAATCTCGCTTTATCTGTTTATAAATATTTTCTATTTATTTAAATAAATAATAATAAAATTAATATCATTATATAAAAACAATAATAATAAATTAAAATAAAGATATAATGGCGAGAAAATCTGGATTCAAATGTATTAAATATTATACATGTTATAATATGAATATTTTAGCTAAATTATAAACAGTTTTTAATAAAATCTGCGTTTCACGAATATATAACAAACGACTCATAATTACATTTAACGATATTATATGTATATATTTACATAATATGTAACTTGACTATTCAAATAATTCACGTAACAATAATAAATAGCCTATCGTTTCTGTCTAATAGTTTTTACCAACTGTTTTTCTATGGTTGCATTTTATGCTATAATAATATATTCACATTGTTTTGAAATTTGTAATGCATTTTCTGAAAAACACGACTTGTTCATTAAATTTTGTAAAAATTGTTGCAATTTATCTGCAATTTAGATGAGTGCCATTGCGGTGTTCTTAGACATTTATATTATATAGGTATGTATATTCGTTGTATATGCATATATACAATATATGTAATATATGTTTATTTGTATTTTTAAGAGTTATATACTGAAGCCGTGTAATCGTGTTTAAAACATTACAACTTTCAACCCCTCACCATATTATTACCCCCATACCCTAAATCTGACTATCTTTTAAATGCTATTTGAAAATATAATAAATTTATGGAAAGTTTGTAATTCTCACATAGGTATAGCCCTACAAAATATTTTTGACTTGGCATTTATTAATTAAAGAAATCAAAAATGTAAATAATTTAAGAAAATAAACATGTAAATAAGTACAAAAATAATTATACCGTACAGAAATTCTTTTAGTGACACATAAAAGAGAATATACTCTCCCGTTCCTCGCTAGCAGCTGTGCTAGTCGAGCGTTACTTAGCGACCCTTAATGGGTTCGTAAGTTTGGTTTGGTATGAAAAATTTGAGTAACCGTGGCTTAATTATTGACAGAGTCATTGGTGAATTGGGCGCGATTCATAAACTACTCACTGCTCCAAAATCAGGGTCCTTTATCCATCTTTGAGTGTTTAAAATAATAACATATTTAGACAGACACAGTCTATGATGCTAGACATAGATGCTAGACGCGTAAAAATGATGAGTAATTTTTTGGAATTTCCATAATTCTACTAGCGATATTATTAACATAACCTATATAATAGACACACTCAAACAAGCCATACTTTTACACCAGTCCTGTACATACTTGTTTACTTACTGTCGAACTTGTACACCGCTTTTAGAACTTCTAAAAGCGGTGTGAATCAATGCTATAGTAGTTTAATTTTAGCAAAGGGGACACGAATCTGTGTGTATATTATAATAATGTGTATTGTTGTAAATGTCAGTTACTTCGACCTGACAAATAATTAAGTAAATCTGACTTTATCTGACTTAAATAAAATACTGACGTCTACACTTCATTGAATTTCGTCAAGAAATATGATCAAATTAAACAAATATTTGATCAATTATATTACACACATAAATGGTATTATACAAAAACTGATTACAATAATATGCCTAAACAAGTTTTATACCACTTAGAATATTGAACATATTTAGAAAAATACACATTTTTTGCAAATACGTTTATCTTTATTAAAATATAACTTGAAAAGGCTTATTTAATCTTAGGAAATAAATTCATTTTCTGCAATCTCAAAAAGTTATAAGCTACAGTTAAACATATTGAACTTGACGCACATAGGTGTATACTTATTTTAAGTCCAACTAACATATAGGCCTATTTCAACACGTAAGTTTTGGAAGGTGTGTATATAATAGGCACAATCTTTCGACAGATGACTTAAAAAGCAATATTCGATTTATAAATTACGTAAACATTTTAAAGAAATAGCTACACAAAAAATCACGAGGTAAGTTTTCAACAACGACTATTTAATACATGTTTAATATTGGGTCTTATAAAATACTATGACACAACAAAATCTGACACATTATGCGATTCCTGTTTATGTAACGCGTAATATTAAGCGGAAAATATGTGTTATAATAAACCATTGTTATTCTAAAGTTTTTGGTTATAATAATATATATGTTTTAATAATAACAAAAATATGACATAATATAAAAGAATAGATAACAGAACATAGGCCTATATATAGGATGAATGGTTCAACAGAATATATGTTGTCTTATACAGTCTTCAAGTGTGTTATTGATACGTATATCTTGCATTAATGCACAATAAACAAAACGTATTCTGAATAATTTACAAAACATGAATAATTTTAAAAGGTTTTCAAAATTATAAATTGGCTACTCACCATGGTAACCACTGATACACGTGTAACTGATATTGTAACTATAGTTACAATAGTTACAATAGTTACTGATACTTGATCACAAATGCACAATTCTTTGGAAAATTTAAACGACTTTGAAAAGTAAACCGACAATTGCAGCAAAGCTCACATAACTTAGAACTGATGGCGCAATGTTTACTCCACCTGAATGCATAATAACTCGTGTAGAAGTGCGATGACAGTTGATTGTTTGCGGCCCTATCCGTGCACTCCTACACGACTTTAGTCGATCCCTTGCAGTCGATCCCTTGCGATTCTTTCGACTGGTTTTTACATTCTGTTGACAGCTTCGGAGATTCATTTGACTGGTTTCTAGATTCTCTTGACAGCTTCGGAGATTCTTTTGTGAAGTTCTATATTTGATTTTGAGTTTTTTGTGTTCACTTTTTGCACCAATAAACTTGAATTTCAAATGTTTTATAACGTTGTTATCAACATTAGACTTATGTTGAAATTTATCATTATTAGTTTTCAACGAGTAAATAACTGCTGAAAGTGAAGCAATAACTATTAAAACGATAAGAATAACTGAAGCAATTATATATTTTTTGTATTTTTGACAACAACACGAATTGTAATTGATAACTTTGTAATCTTCATTTGTGAATTTGTCCAATTCTTCGCCCATTATTTCGATTAAGAACCACAAACAGACTCATTAATATAATTGTCACTGCGTGAATGGGGTCTATATTGGCTATATTAATATTCTTTTGACAATCTAAATATTTTAGAAAATAGAAAAAAGTAAGTATCACAAACTGTGCTGCGAGAACATTATGAAAAAACAATGCGGATCATTAATAAATGCAAAAAACCAAAATGCAGAGCTTCACATTGGTTGGCCAACCAGACAAGCAAAGGTTGTTCAGCTTCCAATCACAGGAAAAGAAAAATAGAGAGAGAGAGAGATATGTAGCCTGGAGATACCAAAGATATTGAATATTCTTATACAACTGTAGTATATAGTACTTATTCTCAATATAGTAGTAATTATAGCTCTATGAGAGAGACAAGTCGTTATATTAGGAGAGATGAAAAAGACAGAATCAATGCGGGTGATAAAAAGGAAAAAGTGTGTGTATAGGTATATGTATGTCTTATTGTCTTAATAATCCAATTTAATATTTTAAAAATTCATTAACTAATTAGTTAATAAAAATTAGTTAAAAAAAATTAGTTAATAAAAATAAGTTAATAAAAATTAGTTAATTAAATTTGGTTAATTAAAATTAGTTAATTAAAATTAGTTATTTTAAACTAATTAATAATTAATTAAAATTAGTTAATTAAAATTAGTTAATTAAAAATAGTTTATTAAAAGGGGTTAATTAAAATTAGTTGATTAAAAGTGGTTAATTAAAATTAGTTAATTGAAATAAGTGAATTAAAAATAGTTAATTAAAATTAGTTAATTAAAACTACATAGTTAGTAATTAAAATTAGTTAATTGAAATAAATTAACTATTTAATAATATAATTTAATATGATGTATGAATTTTGAAAAAAATTATTTATTTAATGCATTATTATAGTTCATAAATTAAATTAGAGACATTTAATAATTAAGCATAGAAATAGTATTAAAACAGCTTTATATGACAACTTTTATAATATAATTCGCCCAAAAAAATGATTACAATAATTATTTAATAATTACTAAATTTTATCGTTATGATTTTTGTTTATATTTTTAATTATATTTTGTGGAGTGACAAAAACGTTCGTCTTTTATTTAATCTGTAAAAAAATAGTATTGTATCAAATTGTCCGCAACATAAAAATAATCAGTGCAATATGAAATTAAAAATGCGATGTCTATGTTTAAATTTTGTGAAATTTGAGGAATATGTTTAATGTTTGTTATATGTATTATATACCTGCAGGTCCAATTACTACAATGGGAAGTCCTGTTACAGCATGAAATGATCGACCTCATGTCTGTAGTATGGCTATCCGGGACTGGCATGAAGCAGCAACCTCTCTGTATTTACCAGATTTCAATCTCATCGAAAGGGTATTAATATTTCGCAATTAAGAAGTAGCCTATTGAGGATCCATTTCGACAAGGAGCTTTTCTGAGTGCAAAAAACATATACTACCTTTTTAATTTGTTGCTGTCGAAGAGAAATACGGTGTCTAATTTCAGTGTCCATTTCCAAATTATATTTATGTATAAAAAACCATAAAAGAGTCAAGTTATACCCCTTATGCTATATAGTGTATATATATACATTATATATAATATATAATTTATTAACATGTATTATTATTAAATTATAATATATATTAATATATAGTTAAGAATACACTGAAATTAGGAGTCGAAATAAAAATTTTAACAACTAAAATTTAAGCAAATTTAAACTAAATTAAAATAAAATTCGTAATATTTTAAACAATTTAATTATTACTATAATTTAATTTTAAAAAGTTTTTCATTTATATTATTTTTACGTATATATTATTATATTCATTTTCAAAATATTTTGTTACAAAATAATTTAAAATGTTTATAATACAATTCTATATCAAAATAATTTATATAAAACGTATTTATATTAAGTCGACACTTCAATTTCATTTTATTTATTTTATTTTTTAAAATTAATTACATTTATTTTAATATTAACATAATTTATTAGGAATACAATTGAAAGGATCAATGGAAATGCAGAAGATGAAATGAAATGAAAACATAACATAGCTTAATAGCCTACATAACACACAGAGAGGTGTATTTTTATATCTATATATAGACATCATGCCGCAAAACAATTGTGTGATTCTTAAATATATACTTTCTAATAACATTTCTTGCTCATACAAATGTAGTTGTCCAATATATATATATATATGAGTGCAGTCCTTCTCCTAAGTTGCGAAAGCCTTTATTTTGATATTATATTTAGACTATTCAATTCGAGCCCCGCGGCCCTTATTGATAGGCCCTACTGTGAGGGAGTTATAGGAGTGTACTTTCTAAATATTTTTTTTTATAATACTTTACGGATTATCAAAGAAGCCAGAATTAAGCAGGTGAAAATAAATAACTTACACTGTTAAAAATGACATGCGTAAATGAGTGATGACACACATGTCGTGTAGATATAGTGCGCTAAATGACATTAGAATATATAAGTATGTCGAATGTCGCTGAAATAATTGTCCAACTGACATTGGAAATAAAAAATTGTAGGTCGTCTAACTATCCCTCTTAACAGTCACGCGTGTCATTTATGGGAACACCAATATTATAATATCGGAATGTTGATTTCAATAATTTATGTAATATAAATTTATTGAATACTTTTCTGAATAGAAAAAATAGCAATATTCACGAGCGAAGAGAGGAGTAGCCTATATATATATTTAAATATTAATCTAAGTTTTCCGTCGGTATTTTTATTTATTTATTGAAAGTAAAATCTAAATGGTTATTTTAATGCAAATTTAAATAGATAATATTGACAACTATTGACAGACAAAACCAGCATCGATTTATCTTACAATAATAAAGAAACTAAGAACAACAAAGATTTATTAGATTTAAACCTTTATTTCTCCATTACAATATCTCTTTAGATGTTAGAGATAGGTAGCCTAGGTGGTATTACGTGTAGGTGGGTGGGTTGGTTGGTTTGCTGTTGGGTGTCCATGTGTTACATTAGTCGTGTATTTATATACTATTGCTGAACATTACTCAATTGAACACATAACAACATTATGAAATATATATAATTGTATACGTATTACATAATTATGGTTTAGGCCTACTTGATTGTAACACATTAAATATAGTTTGGTGCATTTATACCTACTTAATTAAATTCACCATGTTAAATTATAAATGAAATAAATTATATAAAAATAAATATATATAATGTCATCTTTACAACAATCATGGTTCTGTGCAAGGTGAAAATTGAATCGTTGTCTCAAGTGTTCGCCATTAGTTGCCCTCCAAAATCCTCTCTATACTAGATATATAATAAAAAAAGGTGATTGATATTTTCTATGTTATTTACAAACTATTTTATTTATTTGATAAACTTAGGGAAATCATGATACGTCCAAATTTTTTTTTCAAACACACTTTCTGTTTTAAGTATTTGTATAGTTTGTTAGATGCCTTTTTTGTGATCAAAATTAATGTCTTGTTGACCACATTCTTGTTGAACACAAATGTGAATATATATATAACATATCATTATAAGTTTTTAAATATTTTTTCAGTAATGTATATTTAGTTGTAGGCTATATATAAAATGAACATTTATTTTTGTTGAAAATGAAATAAAATAAACATTTTAATACATTATAATGTATTTCTAGAAGTATGCATACAGAAGTCCTGGCATTAAGAACAAAGGGCATTTTTACTTGATACCTATTTAATCTACCATTCTTTTGCTTAATAACCATAAACAAAAATTAAAAAAAGTGTTAGTTTATAAAAAATATAAATAAAACAATGAATTATATCCCATGGCTATGTAAAATACTAAAATGTTGATATTAATAAAATGATACAAAACATAAAATTAAATTTAAATGGAAGAAAATATTATTCAATTTTTATAATAACATCCATTTAAGTATATTTTTGTCAAATATGTATAACATTTTGAACATTAATGAATAATTACTACATGCCTCTTCTGTTTTATTTCCAGTAGAAGAAAAAGCCGGTCGTTCTGTCCATAAGCTCACATGCAATGAATGTGAGCTTGATGATAAGTTATGTCAAGATTTAGAACCACTATAATTATGCTAGAAGCACAATTGGAAGAAGTTTTTTTATATACATTCATTAAAAGTTAATACTATCATTGGCAACGGAGTTTTCAAACATATATCTTATAAGGATTGTAATTCTTGTTTTATTTTCTTATGACCATTACCAGCACCTAAGATTCTTATAAAATACATATTGATAATGAAATAATAATTAATCTTTTTCCCAATTTTTTAAATATTTTAATCAATCGTTTTAAGAATACCAAGTCTGGTAGAATCACCAAAACTTACGTTTTAATCTCTTGCCCTCCAGAAAATAATATTTCAAATCATACTTGTTTTTGAAATATTAGGTTATTGTTTATCCCTTTCTGGCTCTGGCTTAGCATATTCCACAGGCATGAATTACCACTTTATCATGTTCTAGGTCTGCTGCATTTCGTACAAAGAATGCTTGGATTTGTTGTGTTTTGTTTATTTTAGTCTGGCTTGTTGAAAGTTTGTTAGTACAAATACTTTCTAGAACCTGTGTTTTGTATTTTATTTTTTCCAAATACTGCCTTTCTTTTCACAGTCATGAACTCAATTTTGCTATATTATATTTTTTGGTTCTTTTTTTCTCATCTTATTTGACATAGTTTTGTTAACAATATTCTGCTCATATTTTTACACATGTTAGAATTTTATTTATATTTATATAATAATAAAAAATATGATATGATATAATATGTAATGGAACTTGTTTAAATAGTTTTTAATGGTAGCAATTATTATTTTATTATATGAATAAAAATTATACTATAATGTAAATATTATATTTGTGTGTAGCCTCTGACGGCTGATTAACTATAACTTTTTAAATATAAATATCAATAATTAAATTGTTCCATCAATTCACGATCTTTTATTAATTATATGGATGAAAGGTACACATGCACCTTATTAATTTATGTTTATTTTAAGGGCGAATACTTTTAGTATCTGGCTCTAATTATATAAATGTAAGTTATATTAATTTTACACTGGAAATCTGTATTGGATGCCACATTAAAAAGTATTTTAAAATATATTATTCCTTCAACCCTTAATACTTGCAGATGAATCTAAGACTTATGCTGAGCTACTTTCTCCATTGAGATTGACATCAACTCCCAACACGTCTCTACAAGGTGCCCCTAGATGCCTTCTAAACAGTTTCCAGAATCTCCAATTAATACTAGGCTACACACTCGGGCATGGGTTGGTCCAACCCACCTGCTGCCAATCACCCCCCTTCAGCAGCACTCTCAGGCTAGAGTGGTACCTGCTGCTAATGGAGCCTCCGCCTGGCCGCAACCACCCCCTTCAGCAGCACTCTCAGGCTACAGTGGTCCTACCCCACAAAATTCGGAAATGTTCTGGGCCTGCTCCAACATTTTTTTATTATTGAAAACTTTGAAAATGGCGGAAACGTATACTGTAATGTCATCAAGAAACTCTCATAGATCTATTTTATCATTTCTTTCCCTACTCCTTCTCTGCATCAATATCTGGTAATAAACGTTTTCCTAGTATTTTTTGTAACATTTTGTTTTTAATAGGCCTACATTAGAAGTATTTTTATTGATTTCGTTGCAGCCTGACATTTTTAGCTTCGTGGGACCTTTAGCTCAATAAACGACATGTGTGACCATTAGCTATATGTCTGTAAATGACATTTGGAATTTATAACAACTTTACCAATGTCGTTAATAGATCTTGCTAGTCGTCACTCATGTCGTTTATTGAGCTAAAAGTCACGCGAGGCTAAAAGCGTCAAGCGACATGCCTATTCTTTATATTAATGTTTTACAATTAATAAACATTATGTTTCAATTACTGCGCAATAAACTGTTTCTAACTAATAGAGTCAACAATTATATCAATTTCGTAATGTTTTAAACACTGAGCCTTTTTGTAATACAAATTTCGTGAGTCTTTTAGTGTAAAGAAACATATGTTACATTATATGCGTCGTTATATTAAACTTTATTTCCAGCAGTGAAAATGGTTTAGGTTGAAGGTGGAGGAGAACTGATATTCACACAGAACTGAAACATTCTTTCTAAAAAATTTACAAAAATAACAACTAAATTACATTTGAAACAAATGTCATAGATCCACTCGTTTTTAATGTTCTCAATGCGGCCTAATTCACGAATATTTTTTGTAATATTATATGCGTTTAATTAGTACCAAACTACACGTGCAATAAATTATTACATAAGAAACAAAAATCAATATCTGATACAGTGCCGTAGCCAGGATAAAATTTTCTTCAGGCACACATTTTCGGGACCTAATTTTCAAAAAGGCATATTTTTGGGTAAATATGTGTATTTTTTAAAAGGGCATTTTTTCACTACTTGAAGGCTAAACTAATTCGGCGATGCATGGAGCCATCCCACATGCGTAGAATGTCTAGGGGTTGGATGTCTTTGAGGGTGTGTCGATGCACGTTCATGAGCGCAAGGCCA
>JAUZND010006702.1:0-10652 GCA_034780555.1 Coelogynopora nodosa
TACATATATATATATCGAGAGAGAGAGATACACTCCATAATCTAACCGCAGACGGCAACACAGTTTGCATCGATTGTGATTTACTCATTGTAAAAAGGTTGATCCATATTTGCTATTATGATAATGCAATATATAATATGTAGGTCTCATTGCAGGTGTTCAATGTATAGATAAGTATTTATTTTGGGTTTATCAAAACATGTTCTATTTTGAGTGTATATATACTCAAAATATCGGCAAAACAAAAACGAAAAAATTCTAAATTCGTACATTATACATAATTAATTTTAAATTACAGTTGAACTATATTTAATTACCGCGTGGTGGCGTTGACACTCTTTTCTCTGAAGTATGTCTGTGGCATCTCTTCAAATTTGCTTTTCAATTTACAAAGAATATAGAAAAATCCCAAAATGACACAAAATAGTTCATTTTCCAATAAATCATAAACTAAGGTAAACTAAGCAACTCCGGACCCCTCTGGAGTCTTCCCTTATTAATTATTCTAAATATTTACATCAGGAGAATATTTACAAAAGAGCAACATTACATATATCTTATACTTAAATGACAAAAAGTACTATTCATACATCTGGCATGCCATATAAAACCGCATAAAACATGTTATACAATTTGTTGATACATTTTTATCATTTCTATATAAGTTTTGTTATCATCTCTGTTATTTGTTCATTAGAGGATCAACATTCGCTATTTTGTAATGTTTAGCATTGTATACATTCGATCAAGAGTTATAGACATGATAAATAAATATGCGTGAATACAGTGGATGTACTGTTGCATATTTTTTATCAACAATATTACACTTAAATGACGTACTATAATAATAAATGCAGATCAATATTTTTTCATAAAAATCAAAAAATTGTCACTCACTGAACTACGTATACTAAATAACAGAGCGACAATTTATCGAGCTTTGAGGTGACGATATATTCTTACTTTTCCCAACATACATAAGATATATATACTGTACAAGAAAATACATCTGATACAGTCGGAACATTACTCGTGACATTGCCACCTGTAGGTATCTGTATGTGCACTTGTCCCAATACGTACACATTCCACATCCGTCACGTATTATTCAGCTCAAACCTCGGCCGACATCTTGGTCTACGTTCGCAGTTATCATATAGAGAGAGAGATAGAGAGAGAGGGTGAGAGGGGGAGAGAAAGGGAAGTGATGGCGCACCATGTTTAGTGTGTGTATTAGACGTGCGAAACCACAACGAAGGATGCAATCCTGTCAAGTTTATCAATTCTCTCAAGTATCCAAAATGTAATGTCATCATCAGTGACGTGAACTGGCCAACTATACCGCACCACAAATGGTATCAAACGGGCTTACCGACCGCAGCTCGCCCACCTATATATCATCTGGTTCCTCCCACCCTCTCTCGCCGGAAGCCATGGTATCTAGGTTACTCTCCTGGCTGGTAACTTACGACATAGCTGTATAATACTGCAGGTGGTGGTGGTTTGTCATGGCAATACCGTGGTTAGTCAGCAGCATCAGCCTTCTCAGCTGCACTTGTTCACTGCAGGCGTGTTAGTGTATATATATTCGCGGGCAGTTCGAGACCTGTGTGTTGAAATTAACTCCCACCACCCAGCACCCCATGTCGCTCTCAAATCTTCTTCCTCAGTTGCAGTGCAACAGGTCGAATCCTAGCGTTGTTGGACGGAAATGGTACCCGATTGTGTCCGATTGTGATCAGGAGAGAGAGAGGAGGTTGTTTGATTAATGAAATTTTCTTGCTTTGAAGAATGTATCCTATCTTGTGATTATTAAATTTATTGATTGATGAGGCCTCTTTGTATTATTACGTAATTTATGGATTTTTGTGACATGTTTCAGGCATGTTTGATGAAAATTCTCCGTGTTATATTAATAAAACTTATTTGGCTACTTACTGACTTACCGACTGAATAAGCCCATGATTTTGGTTTTTACCATTGATTATTGATATAAACATTGATTAACAGTCTATTGATATTGTTTTTAATTTTATATAAAAATCGATTGTTTTATATGTAGATCAAATATATATATAGGACATTATTATAACAAATCAGTTCTGTTGATTACTCCTATAAATGACTTATGAAAGAAAACTTAATGAAAGCATGGACAATGCGATTTAGTTATGATTATGAGGTTTATATTTCAAAAGATAACAATTTTTTGTTATATTTATTCCAAAATTCATAATTATTTTGATTTTAATTGGTAGCATATGAATTTTGATAAATTTTAATTTCTTGTCAATTCTTTTCATTTGAACCAAATGATTACAACATTCGTGTGCACCTACTTATACATATAACCACAAATATAAATGTTAAACAATAGTAAATTGAAACTGATGAAAGTATGCAAATTATATAAGTAGTATATCTTAGTAATATGTTTTCTTTTAATATCATTTAAATTTTTTATTACAATTATTTTTAAATATTTTTAAATGGTTACAATTGTCAGAAAAGCATTATTAAATGTATATTTATGCAATACAATGGTTACAGAGTTTGATTAGGCTTTCAAATGTAATATCATCGTCACTCTGCCAGAAGTCTCACAAATAAAAGTATAACGTTTTTGAAACTATTAAAATAATTATAATATTATCTGGTACAGTATGCTATAATATGTGATCAGCGATTGTTTTCCTCACGAGTTACATATTTTTGATCATTAACAAGTATAGCGTGAGTTTAAAAACGTGTGCAAAAAAAAGGAAATTGATTAACATTGTAAGAGTAGAATTATAAGGGATATTTTTCGCAAGGAATAAAAGTACAAATTAGTACCAGAAATAATCTTTCAAAGACTTTCAGGGAGTGAAAATTGAGGTGAGAAAATGCGTATTATATAAAGATGGAAAAAAACAAATGAATGAACACTTTATATTTTTCAATAGATATTTCACTTTTAAACCTTTTCGAATGTGCAAATATTCTTTATTATGATAAAAAAAAATTAAATGTATACAATGAAGGCAGATAAAAACAAAACTATGGTTCAGGACAAAAATCGAAATACATAAAAAAAGTAATCACATGAAATGTTACAAAACATGGACATCATTAAAATTTAATTTAGGACAAAATTAGAGCCTTCTTGAGACATTGGATTGAACTGAGACATTGGATTATGTATTAAAATATCGATTATTTATATCGATTATCTATTAAAATATAGAGATTAAAATCTGAAGAATTACTGGCTAGAATTTTAAAGCTATTACAATTAAAAGAATTAAACATTTCCAATTGGATATTTTCTCCTATTTGTGCTCTTTTAGCTTATTGTTTAGATTATTGTGAATAAAACCCATAAAGGAAATATTAATATAACAATTGTTTAACAGAAAAGAAAAAAAACGGAATATTTATTTCAATAATCTTGTTATCATGATAACAAATCGGTTATTGTTTTAAATCTCTTTTAACTTAGTTACGGTGTCATTAATTCTCATTTTAATATTTATTATATATATATTTGTTATCAAACAGTATATATAGTCGTATTATTGAAAAAGAGTATATTTTATATTTGCATTGATTGGATAAGTTTTTATGTTTGATGTTTTATAGATATGTTACGTTGGATAAATATTAATTTTAATTAAAACTATCTTTATTTTAATTGTTGATTTAATTGAATCATTCATTTTGTAGTATTTTTGTGACATCTTTAAAACTGTTTTTGCTGCCGGTTATTCAAATGGGGTAAATAAAAATGCAATGTTTCTTTTCCCATTTTTATATTTTTATTTTATATTTTTACTGCATATATATACATTGTATATGTATTTATTGTTTAACTTTTAAAATTTATTACGATTATGGAAACATTAAAAAATATATAATTTATAGAAAAAATACACGAGTAACAAAATTAATTATACTTTGTTTTATAAGATAAAATTTAAAGTTAAATGCTGACAATTCTTAACATGAATATAGAGTTATATATTTATTCTTGGCTTAAATGACTCATGAATGAGATAACAAGTTCTGTTTATATATATATATTAGAATCAGAGTTTTAAAATGTTTAGTATAGTATACTATATTAGCTAAAAGTGTCATTCCTCCATTTAATGATAAAACATGTTCACATATGCAGGACCTTATTTATAGCCACAAACATATTGAATATATATATACATATATGGTAGCTATGATTATCGATATTCAGAGGGTATTTTTCTTTTTCTTTTTGCATATTGAGTTGGCCTTGCAGAGGAAATGTTTTTACATAAGGTCAAAAGTATATATTGTATATATAATACATCAGAGCTAATCAATAATTTATATTTTATATATATATATAATGTAGGTACCCCTAAAATAAGTAGATATATTATAATTTTAATCATTATTTTTTAAGGAGGGTATGCCGCACTGCATAACAGGTACCAATGAAAGTGTGTGATCGGCAATTAATTTAATGGTATATTAAACTCATATTTTCCGTATATTGTACTATACTATATGCATTGATCTTAAAACATATATAACAATAACGATAAGTATATATTATATATCAAACTCGTAACACCTTTGGAGTCTAGCTTTTGTATATCAGTGTATTTGATATATATATATATAGAATCAAAGTTCATAAAGAGTTGGTCCAAAGTGTAGAAAAACAGAACTTACCGGCTATAACTTGTATTTAGGAGACATATTATTTTATTATCTGTGTAATGATCTCTTTCGTAAATAATAATAATTAGAGCTGCAGATAACTATAATTGAGAAAAGGTTTCTAAATTTAAAATGTTTAACATATTGTACATATATATATATATACATTGCATGTACACATTTTATTTTTACTGATTATAATCAATACATTATTCATCATATTTGGTGATGAATTTTACTGTAAATGTAAACTTTATATTTTTAAACGTCTTCTATGCACATCATTTTGATTCATAACACTAATAGACATTATTGCACACAATAATAATATTAGAAACATATTTGTATCGTTTCGAATTATTTCACTGTGAATAAAAATAGGCTTTTCATTTTTGAAGTTGTGAGACACAAATCCCGTAAAAACTCTTATATATATATATTTATAAAAGTATATTATATTATATTATATTTGCAAACGGTTCTTCTTCAGATATAATCGATTTTCTCAATGGTTAAGATCTTATATCGTATTTTACTCTATGTGAAAAGATACAATTTTTAATCCCCGATTTCAAAACGGGTACTATCTGCATAAAATCGAAATATACTGCATAACTGTAAAACACTACCAAATGTGATACCTTTAAGGGTGAATGAACCATTTCAATTTTTTCAGCCCAATAAAGGACAAACTATAATATTATACGCATGCTTAATTATACGGTCCATTTCAAAATGGGGTCTGTCAAAAATGATACAAAATAGTTTCCGGAAACGCCGTCAGATTATTTCGGGAGAAGGCATAGCAACGGTCTCAAGCCATACAACTTCAGTATAGGTCAGCCACACACCTTATATATATATATATAATGTAAGGTGTGTACGGACAACATGTCTGTAATTAGGGCCATACGAAGAGTTATAGTCAGTAAGGTTGAAGGAACACACTTATGAATTGAAATTGACACGGAGCTGGAAGTCATCTAAGATATATATTTACTCTGAGCTAGGCGCAATATTTACATTTTAAATGCATTTAAACTCCACCACGGGAAACGAATGCTAATTATATAACTTTCACAAAACAATGGAGAAAAATTAAAGTTCAAGAATTTCTCTGTGTGATACCGGCAGAATATTGCTTTCAAGTCAGCTTTTCAAATCGGAAACTATAGAAGTGATGCCATGGCATACTTTTGAACGAAAAAAATTCGAACTTAATAACATGTTTAAATTAATTATTTTTCTTGAAATTTTGTTTCAAAATATAGCATTTTAGGAAGTCCACCCCCAAATATGATATCCCTCTATCTTTCATGGACTTGGATTGGTTAACAGGTGAATAAGACTACATGTAGACACATTCAACCTTGAGTGATTGGGTGACCTCCCTCCAGTCCAGCGTATACCTTACCATGGTTTTTTCACGGAAATCTCACTAAATATCTCACACTAAAAATCCACTCAAAAATGTCACTAAGAATGATCCTATATTATATCTCAGGATTAGATGTCCTTTATAAAATTGATACCATTTAAATATTTTTTATTCTTACGTGCACAAATCTATACAAATCAGACGTCAAAAATTATATTTTAAACTCATTTCAGCTATTGACCTATTCAATATTTAATTGTAGAAAGTTGGAATATTTTAACACAATCTTATAATATAGTTAAAAAACATTTTATACATATATTATTAACAAAACATAACAGCTATATATAATTGGGTCATCTAAAAATATTACATACATAAGTCAAATTAAACATGTTATACACATAAAATTAATTATGATAGCTACAGAACACAATATTTATTAGTTATAATATACATACTTAATAAATCGTTAGAATAATTCTCCATAATATGAGTCCTAACTTCACTAATATATTAATATAGTGCTTGTTTTAAACTTTTTTAAATTTTGTTTAGCTATAATAAAAGCATAATTTTATGTCATAAGATCTGACATCTTTGTGATGCAAAGTACATTTTATGATGTATAATAATATCGGTTAATGATGCCTTTTTAGTGATCAAATGTATCATTAATATGCCGCGGAGCCCGCCATACATCTAATTACCTATACATCTATACATATATATATATATATAATCCTGACCGAGTTGAAAGGTGGGAATTAAGTGATCATTAGAAGACACTTAAACTGTACTATATAACTTTTATGACGCAGTCATTGTGATGTTCATAATTGTGACTTTCACACCAAGACATCCCAAAAGGAGCTGATTATATAATACACGGGATTACACGCCTTTTTGTACATATTAGGGGTGTCATAAATGGACCATTAAGCGGTAACTTTTGATGCTTCTTTGAGCGGCTTTTGTTAGCTCTGGTAAAGTGTGGAATGTCCACCTACCTTCAAAGGAATACTTTATTATGGCTCATTTGGTAAAAAAGAAAATACTAAAAAGCAAAAGGCGATTGACTATTACGTATTATTATGTTATATAAAAATTCTCTCACTAATGCTACACCTTAAATATACAATGCAATTCGTTATTAAATTATAAATATTAAATACATGCCTACGCGAATGGAAAAATAGGCAATTTCTTATTATTTCGAGCATTTGTTTTGCATAGTGGTGTTTGGTTAGAAACTCACCTTCAATATTACGAAATCCATGGATACTTTCCGAGTAGTCAAATTGTCCCTCACTCCATGAAAGGTACTGCTGCTGGATATTTCCAATTATTTTTATCTGAATTCCTCTACTGCACCTCCTCGAAAATGAACATCCACAAACGACATCACAATAATAGTAGGTAGTCTTCAAACGTTTAATATCAAATCACAGAAAGAGATCCAGATGTAGTTGCCAACTTGTATAGCCTAGCCGTCACATGTTGATAATTAAGATTAACTCGCTGCACAAAACAAATTATTTCTGAAAAGGCGCTCCCCTGCGATAACTTTCACACTTGGATTAACGCCCACTATATATAGGAGTACAAATCGAACAACTACAAACTATGTAATGCGTTAAGATGCAAGAATGAATGAATAATATTGGAAACTAAGAGATTCAACGATACGATGCAGTTCAGCTTTGGCTTAGGTCTGATCTCAACGGCGATTGGTCGACGATAGCTGGCGCTCAATTCAAAACTGTACGTCAGCTACTGTATTGCATTACGGTAGGGTACGTCTTATTCCTCATTAACTCTTGGTGTATACGCAGCCATCGTTGTATACTATAGAAGTCAGTATAATTATCACATTATAATATGGCCGACGCGCCTTTGACTCCAATGTATTCTAGATAGACTGTATATCATTAAGTCAACGCCAAGTTACGTAACAGTACAGCTCCTTCTTAGTTTACAGTATGTAATGTAACTAGAAGTTATATGGAACCGTTTTATTTAAGGGGAGGCTGCACAGTAGTATACTATATACCGATTGCGCTCAGCTGATAATTGTGTTTATAAACTTCTGTATGTTAGATAAGGTTCACAATAATTGTGTGACGCATCTTTTAAACAATCGATTTTATGCTTTAAATAAGCTCAACTGACATTTGGCAACTCCATTTATAGGAACAAAACTGACTCTTCTAATTCCCCGATATCATCAGTGACTAATGCTGGCCCATATAGTTGTCGAAATAAAAAAAATGGTAATAAAAAAATCTGTCCAAACTTATAGTTCTTTTTATGCAACCAATTATAATATATAGTGTATAGAGGAACAAATAACCAGCGATAAAATTAGCGAACTGTAATGTAAGATCCAATATATATGTTTTAGTTGAAAAGTATTTTTAATTAAAATCATGACATCGACAATTTCCAAGATTTGCCCTAATTTTAATTTGACTTGTGCTGCAATCATCCGAAATTTGCTTTAAAAACTTGAGTAGCGCAAAATTATTTAATTAGATTTTTTTTCGATATTTTGAAAGTGGATAAAATTAGTTACATAAACTTCAATTATTTTAAGAATTCTTTAACATACAATATAGTTATGTCATTATTGTTTAAAATATTTAAAATGTTTAAATTATTATGACACTATGTTGTTTAGTAGCTCAACAAATCCTTTTGCACCGTATATTAATACACCCAACTCCATAATAATTATACTAAGGTTTCGTGGCAATGTTATCGATTATACTATAATATATATATATACAATACATTATATCATTTTGTTGGACATGTTAAGAATAGTAAACACTCCTCATTGAGAATGCTTGAATCATGTATTATATATGGGACATCACAGAAAACTATATTTAACTATATAAAATATAACAGAGCTTATTGTCCTAAAATGTTATCCGTAGAAATTAGCAAAAACAGTGATGACGTAATAAACTTCAACCTCGACATACCTATTAAAATGTGGGTACATAGCCCCCCTGGTCTTTTAAATCTTGTCAAATAACGAATTTTTTAGAGGAATTTTCTATAATGTTCTCAATAAAAATGTGGACATTTACCCATATTATTCACTATTTTTAATTTTTCAGTTATTTGAATTCTGAATTAATTAAATATTTGGATATATAAATATATATGATTTCGAACCAATTTATTCATAGTTTAGTGTTTATATATGTTATAAACAGTAATTTGTATGATTGGAAGGTATAACAAAATCAAAATACACACAAATAAAATTAACTGGACATAGGGCAATTAATATTTATAAGCTATATAAATGCCAATTGAAAAACTAAAATATAGAATTAATTAATTTAAAAAATGTATTTTTATACCTGTAAACTAAACTAAAAGCTAAACTAACTAACAAAAAACTAATCGATAATATTGTAAATTATTCAGTAAACATCTTAAATTATTTTAATATTATTTTTAAAATTTACATAATTGATTCAATTTGTTACCTCTATTTTTAATTTTAAAATATTCCAATATCGTCTGTTTTTTTATTTCTGTTAATCATAGTTTTTTCTTTAGATTCAGAATTCTACAAATTCTATAAAAAGAAAAAATCGAGACAGATATAATGAGAGTTAAAACGACCTTTATATACGATGATGCATCCAAATTAGAGCATTCATATACATGTTTAAACTCTATATAACTTTGAGTGTGAAATTATACAATTAATATATAATTGGTTCATTTTTTCGACATTTACTCCTCATAGACAATAATCTATAACCCGGCAACATTTTGCTGTATTGCCCAAAGGCAATTTCAGCTCTAAAGTTTTATGACAAGAAATGTAACTGATAAGAATTATTAAAGGTGTAGTAAGAAAGTGATAATTAATAACTGATAAAGTAATAATTACTAAATGATAAGTGACGATTAATAAATGATAAGTTAAGTTATCTAAATTATAAAACTTAATTATTAACTTTAATTATAAACTTTAATTATTAACTTTAATTATAAACTTTTAAGTAAAAGATTTTGAGTAAAATTAACATTTCCAATAACAACATTTATAAAGGTCAAAATTCAGAAACATAGAAATACAGAGATTGACCTTATAGTATGTGTATGTACATACAATGTATGTAGGATATCCAACCAAACGTTGACATATGAAACTTTCAGAAACTTTCAGAAAGCGGAATCACTTAAATAGACATTTGGCCTACTCAGAGACGTGTTCTGTCATGTCAGCTAGACTTTTTGGACCTTGTTCAATCACACAAGAGGGGTCCAGACAACAGAGCCAAACGTTCACAATATAATCATTCCTTCCTCACTGGCCTACGTCTCAAAAATAGCAGAGAAAACAACACACTATATCCAACTTCCCACTCTATATTAAATAATAGTCTCTGAAATAGTTAGGCATTCGTTATAGAAGCACCGCATAAGGATAAAAGCAGGTAATGTTGACTAGGTCACTTCCAATGTATATATACACTCACTTCTAAGAAATGCCGCCAGCAAAATTATATACACCACCTTTTGATCTCCCTCTACTGTCCTGCCCTGTCGGGGGGGGGGGGGG
>JAUZND010006703.1:0-10651 GCA_034780555.1 Coelogynopora nodosa
AACACGCTTTGGATCTAGACCCTCCCTCGCTAGATCCAACAGAACATGGATACGTTCGTGACGACAATTCCAAGACTATGTTACCTAAACCGATACATGAAGTTGTGTCTCTTGCTCCACAAGAGATTCTGAAACTGATTCGCTGCTCTTGTGAAAGTGAAAGACCTTGCAAATCAGGACGATGTGGATGTGTGAGCAATAAACTACCGTGCACTGTATTTTGCGGCTGTCATGCTAAAGACTGTCATAACGAAATGACTAAATATGATGTAGCCTCTGATCCAGATGACGACGATGACAATTAGACATTATTAAATCTATTGTAATATTGTGTAAATATAATATATAAATGAATGTATATTATATGATGTAAAATTATAATATAAGACGCACTATTTTATGGAACATCTTTTTTTTAAAACACTAAAATTGTTTTTATTAAATTTATCCAGAATCTGCGGTTACATAAAATCGGTCTCCTGAGAGGCTTGAAGGCGTCCATCTTGGATTTATACAAGTAAAGGATTTGGAAAATCATACTAAAAGTTTTTCTATTGGGATCCTAATGTGTTAAAGCCCCGTTAAAACATTTTAGATTAGTTTAAAATCCCTTCTAGAATCCGATATATCTTAATTATAGTATAATTAATTAATAGAACAATGGCGGCCATCTTGGTTTAATGTAAATTACAAAAATTGCCCAAAGGTGGCAGCGTGTCATCAAACGGATTGTTAATATTGATGGTCTCATTGACCCAAATCAATCAAAAAACATTGTATATACTCTAGTTCCAGGTTAAGCTAGTTGGCTGCCAGACTATCAGGTATGGCTTCCTTTTATGTTTAAGTCTGTAAATCTGGTTTCTTTTGGACACAGTAAACTATTTAAAAATATTTGTTCCCTTACATATTGTATGTCTATATACTTGGTTTCGACACACTTGGTTGTGACATATTTGGTTGTGACATACTTGGTTGGGACATACTTGGTTGTGACATATTTGGCTGTGACATACTTGGTTGTGACATACTTGTGTGACATACTTAGTTGTGAAATACTTGGTTGTGACATATTTGGTTGTGACACATTTGGTTGTGACATATTTGGTTGTGACACACTTGGTTGTGACATATTTGGTTGTGACATACTTGGTTGTGACATACTTGGTTGTGACATATTTGGTTGTGACATATTTGGTTGTGACATACTTGATTGTGACATACTTAGTTGTGACATACTTGGTTGTGACATATTTGTTTGTGACACACTTGGTTGTGACATATTTAGTTGTGACATACTTGGTTGTGACACACTTGGTTGTGACATATTTGGTTGTGACATATTTTGTTGTGACATACTTGGTTGTGACATAATTGGTTGTGACATATTTGGAGGATAAAGTGCCTTACACAGTTGTTGTAGTATTTATTCACTGACATAATAAATAAAATTCGGCACAACAATTCTAGTCACCTTGTCATGTTTCTCAAAAACTATAAGTAAGTATTTAATAAACAAAAACATAAGCCTTTCCTAGAAATGAAAGAAATAGGAAAGAAACTGTACTACAGCATTACTGACTATATCTACATATAGAGAATTTTTATAAAAATTGCGTCATATCAAATATATTGAACTCTTTCCAAGAGCCCGAAGTAATATAAAAAACAAGTTATTTTTTAAGATAATAATAGAAAATGACAAATTTCCGTTGAAATTAGGAGTAATTGACAAAGTATTTTAGATATTGATAACATAAAATATATGCTCAATTTCCCCTCAGATTACAAAAGTGTACGTATTAAATAAAATAATGTCGCTTAAATTATAAGACTAAAAACATTCTGAACTATAGAATCATTTTTTAAATGTCTGTAATTGTTTAAAAATTAAAGCTATGTAGCACTCGTTGAATAGAACTTAATCGGTTAAATTTGACTAGGCCGAGATGGGCAACTTTGACCAACCTATAATTTACTCACTGATTATATAGTGTTAGCGTCTTTCCATGGAAAATGGTTAAATGGGTGATAGTAATATAATGGTTTTTTATAATGGATGAAAAAAAGTGGTTCGATAATGTAACTTAAAGAAATCCAAGTTTACATTTTGAAAGGGAAGTTCTGATTGCTTAGTTTGAAAATTAAGATCGGCAAATCAGTAATATTTTGGTATCAGGAGATGAAAATAATTGATAGTTTTACATTATTTATAATATACCATATATGTCAATAGTGTTTAAATTGTACAATGTATTAAATATAATGTAATGAAATAGGCTACACTGAAACAACAAATTGTTAAACAATAGTAAATACCGCATACTTACTGCCGCATTCTATGAATTTGACAGCAAAACATAGATACGAATGTTTCAATCTGTTTTGTGGTGTTTTTCAATTATTCTTTATTTAATTTAAAACATTTTCAAATGATAAAAAAAGCGCATGTATTTTTATAATACATACGCTTTTTTATATAAAGTACTGCGTAACATTTTATAGTGTGATGATTTATATAAATAAACATCGTAATAAATTGTAAATAATTTTCTTTTTTTAAGTCACTTAAGAAACAGTAAAATAAGGAGAAACCAACTGTTTTAACAATATATAACGTTACAGATATATAAAACACTCATAAAATATATATATATATATTTATTGTCGCATACTGCCTAAGTTAATCATGATTAGAGCTAGAAAAAATCTATTAATTATATTTTTTTACCTATTCAAAAAGTATTCTATTAGTTTATTTTATACTGTCAAATTTGTTTACATAAAATTAATTTGGTAGATTAAAAAAGACAGCCATCTATTATGAACAGTTAAAACAGATCAATTTATTTAAAACAATAAAAAAACAATTATTTAACAATGTTGAACATTTTATCATATCAACACCATAATATATTTGTAGAAAGTTTTCCCGTGATAACTAATATTTATATAATTATTACAGGTAGAAATATAAATACCTAAGCACCAAAATTTTGTTTTTAAAATGTGTCGCGTTTGTTTTTTATTCTTGAATTAATTTTTATGAGAAGCTACTTTTATGTATTTATTTCAAAAATATTTAAAAGGAAATACTTTCAGATAAATATTCTATGTTAGAATGAAACTGAGTAAAAGAAAGCATCATTTATTTTATTTACTTTAATTGGTTTATTTGATTTACTTTACTTTATTTGATTTACGTTATTGTAAACAAAATTGTGATAACATATTTGTTTTAAATAGCAATCATTAATATGAGATATTATGTCTGCACAAGTTGAAAATATGGACAATGATATAATACCCAAATATACGGTGATTGAATTAGATAAACAATTAGATAAACATTTTGTTAAAAAGATAAGTTTTTAAAATTGACATCATCAATATACAGAACATTATTTTTTTAAATTTTACTGTTCAAAACTTTATGCAAGCAAGTTTTGAAAATTCAAGTTTTAATATACTTTGAACTGCGTATCTGGGTGGGAAAAAGTTTTTTTCTCTTTTGAATTGATTCTGTTACAAATGTATAACAAAATCAATAAAACAATAAATGTTGCTTTGTACTCACAGTAATGAAGAATAACATTCCAAGTGTCAAATCAATTTTTTAAAATATTTTTGAAATCATAATTTTTAATGTTTCTCACAAACATGTAATATAATGTATATATTCTCAAATTCTAAAATATTTTAAAATTTCATGCTCAAAATGGCTTTCAGACATTTCAATATTTTTATTTAAATATTTTAATTAGTAATTTGGGATATAACTATATAGAAATCAAATATAAACCAAACTAATTTATCAAACTATTAATGAGAAATTGTGATAGTATGGTTTAATAAATGTATTGCATATATTGGTCAATTTGACATGGTCTTCTATTAAGTAAATATTTAACACTAATTATACGAATAAATTAAATTGCTTCTGTGAATTAAACATTAATAATTAATTTTTGTTGAGGCTAAATATAATTATCGAAAAAAAATTCATTATTCAAAATTTAAACTAGACTTATATTTGAATAAATAACAATTAATTAATAACATATTTTACCAGAATCGAACATTCAATATATCTAAGAAATCATGCAATGATTTTGAAATGGAGTAAACTTTGCCACACGTTACACATTTGTGAAGTCTATACATTTACTTTTCTGGCTGTAAACAAAAAGTAGAATATTAAAGGTGAACATCTTTAGCAACCCTTGCAAACTATATAGTCAACATATTTTAACGATTTTACATGAATGTGTGGTTAGGGATATTTTCTAAACCATGTAAAACAGTACATTTACGAACTACTGTGTCTATGAACTTGCTTATCATATACAATTATTTATATTGCAACAGATGTATATTATTGATCAAATTGATATTTTATTGGACGTATGTCAAATAACAAAAAAATATGTGAATCAGCTATCGATATTGTTTCGTTTATTTTATTTCATTGTGATTTAAATAAAAAATCTAAAAAAACAACAAATAATTATAAATAAATTAAGTTTTCTTGCGAATATTAATATTTTTAGATATTCACGAAAATGTTGATATTTAAAATATAAGTGGATAAGAGGTTTAAATAACTAATTTCATATCAACTAACATACAAAATATACATAAATAATACTGATTATATCATCAACATTAATTACCCCATAATTTCCCATATAATAATAATTTACATTTTGTGAATAAGCATTTTGAATATATGTAATGTTGTAATCTAGGTAAAATTGTCTATATAATTAGTGTATATGAAACATTAAATCAAATTTATTTAGAAATGTAAACATTTTATTTATTACCTTTACATGCTATTCTCGTTATTTCAGACATGAACTTACTGGAATCCTCGCTATTGTAAATATGTATCTCGACAATTCAGTATTTCAAATATAAGTGTCCGTTTTATTTGTAATCAAGGGGGTTGCAGCCCTTACCTTTATGTGGCCTATGACATATAATTTACAAAAAGTAGGAGAAAAAGATAAACAAAGCATTTTAGTACAAACAACGAGTGCAAAACAAATCACATGAAAATTAGACAGTAAATTGGCGAGGAACTCATCATCCAAATCTTTGCTATTTCAAATGAGTTCGCGTCATAATCCCAGCCGTTCAAGTGGGTACGATATTGTTGTCTAGTCAGTTTGACTCTTTCTCCTGCTCCATAATATATTCTGTGGACCACGTACAGCTTTCTTGTGCATTTTACTTTGTCGTTAATTCAGTCTTGACCAAAAGTGAGGTTGGGGAAAAGACAGCGGTAGTTATGTATAGTTCGTGCATGATCTGGCCATCAAGGTCAAATATACTTTTGCAAAATGAAGTAAGGTTTTAAGGGAATCCTTAGGTCCATTATTGGTAGTAGCTGTCCCAAAGACGGACTTCAACTATTTCTCTTAGTGTCTTATTGTTTCTCGTCTGGGTCGTATGAGTCATATCAGACGACATGTAGAGGCATATCCTACATTTTATCTTCTGGATTTGGTCCAGTAACTATTTTAGGAATATTTTTTCAAAATTTTTATCGTTTTGTTGTCAAATTATAATATGACTGCTACAGAGAGTTAGTATTTATGTGCTGTCGTTGTTGTGTTCTTCATAACGATTTCGTAAATGGTATATAAATGGCACAAAATAAAAGTAGCTTATATTCATTAGTAAGGTTTTATTATTTCGTTTACTTCAAATATCTAATTGAAGTTTTATTTAGTTTTAATATTTATTGCATGCATCAATTTGCTTCCCATGTATTTCAACATTTTAATTCTTTTAAAATCTTATTTGGTGATATATACACACCTTTGTTTTAGAATATGAATATTATTAATAAAATATTAATTTAAAAATTTCAAATTCTAGTTTTTTAATTTTTACCCATTACTTGCGAAAATAAATTTTAGTTTTAATAAATATATTACCGACAAAGATATTTGACCAGTCCAATTTAGTTCAATTCTATTTAATTATTATTTTTAAATAATTTAGATATGACTGTGTATGCCCGCGAAATTTAATGAATTTAATGAAATTAAAAAGAAAGAGTAATAAAAATTATTGAAGCAAAATTAAAATGTTAATTATAATTATCAGATTTGTTGAACATTTTTCTGCTACTGTGAAAGTAATTAAAAACGCTTTTCCCAAAAATTTGAAAAACTGGAAAATGCTAAATAATTTTCCATTGTCCTTAAAAATAGGCGCAAAATCCAATTCCTTTATAAACGTTTATACTGTATATTGCATTATTCTTTATTATTATTTTTGTTCTTAATAATGTTTTCTATACCAACTGGCACCAGTACTAACTGTCCCGCATGTAAACTATAAAACAAACAAATGATCGGAATATTGTTAAGGATATGCAATTCGCGAAAACATTTTATTGTCTTTTTAAAAAGCAAGTATTTCTTATCAAACAGATGATTCTCAAAATATACAACATTCTCCAAGAAAACGAATAAACAGTTCATAATAGTGAGAAAACTTTTGTTGGTTCCAAAGAAAGAGGTGAAGGAGACAGAAAGATAGAGAGAGCGTGACATAGAGAAAGAGAGAGAGAGAGAGAGTGGGAGAGAGAGAAGGTGAGCAGCGGTAAGCAGTTATAAAGAAAAGAGATGGAGTTAGAGTGAGAAAGCTTTTCTACCTCAACTGAGATGCATTACCTGGACATGTAGGTGAATGTCGTAAATGTCTTTGATGTTGCCATGCATTTTAGGTCTATCTACAAATGGCTCGCGCTTTATTCACAATGTATCGTTCTTTGAAATCTTCTCTTTAGCCTGTCTGTATCTATCGCACAGAGATATGCCCGTGTTGCTGTCTCTGTTGATATTAATGGATGCTTCTTTCGATCCGCATAGTGTGTGTTGTATCACTTGAAATACTCAAAAAAACTCGTTATTATATTAGAATTGCGAAATAATTATACAGTTAGATATTTCAATTTTTCGGTAGAATATTCGTATGTAGTATTTTTAAAGAGTTTAATTATTTCATGTCTTAAATATCCGAAAACAATATTTTGATGTTTAAGTACACGACAAATACTATGCTATTAATATCTGTTTATTTCTATTCATTTTTAATTGTTTCCAAATACTTTAATTTAAATTATTTTACTCTCGTATACTGCGGATAAAGTTTGTATACAATTTTGAAAGCTCAGATTAAAACAAATTTCTACTCGGATATATTCATAATTATATTTTATTAAACGATATAAATATTTTTAAAAATGTTTAAAAAATGTATGTCTATACTAATGAGGTAAGAAAAAACATTGAACTATGAAAAGAAAAACATGTGTAGACATCTTTTCTTTTTGTAGAAACATTTTATTTTCATACGTATTTGATAAAATATGTTTTTCATTAGGAACAATTTAGAAGTGCTCGCAAAATACAAGCAAAGCTAGACTTTAACAAAACGATGACTTGTAAAACAAATCGGAAAATTTTAGGAGAAATATTACGAAACATAAAAAATTAACATTATTTTATGACTCTATCCATATGTTAAACAGTAAGTATGTATAAGTCAATCAACCGAATGTCTGTCCATTACATGATGTATTACGTTAGTTTTAGGGAATAGCCTGTCTGAACCGATATTTCGTATTATACTGAGCTGTATATTTAATTATATATGCATTGTATGTGTCATCAGACTGCAAGATGCATCACATCCCCTGGAAGTTTACAGCAGCAATAACATTTAAATCGTAATCTTTTGAAGCAATTTGATGACGTGTTTTTAATTAAACAACATACATCTCATACTCTTGAGTTTGATCAAAGTCAACCCGCTATACTGCATGTGTTAATGGTCTGTTAATAGTATTTAAGTATTTTTTAAAATTTATGAACTACAGTTGTAGATAGAATAAAACGAGGTTATCATTATAGAAATTTTTATGCAATTTGAAAGCAATATGGATTTTTTATAATAAAATTAATGATGCGATGTTAATAATAAAAGCGTATTGTATAATAATGTTTTAATTTTTTTTTCAACATAATTAGACTTTTGTCATTTTCAGTAGAATATAATATGACTTGATTTATATTTTATTTTAGGTGTATTTATTTGTATATTCTACATTATATAATTTGTTTTCATGATTTAGAGAATTTATTATAAAAATATTAAAATTTATCTTTCAATCTTATCCTAACTAAATTGCTTGTTTATTTAACATTTTGTATATTACAAATATAATGAAGAATAAATGGACGTTAGTAATTAAATTGTAAATATTTAGTAAATACATAATTAAAATAATCGAGATTACTATTATTAATGATTTATTAAAAAAGTAATTTAACAAGATTTACATATTTTAAGAACAACATATGTAAGTATTTATATTAAATTAAAAATATAATAAAACAAATAAATAAATGAATAAAAATAATGAAAATTCTGAATTGAAAATGATTAAACTAAATAAAATATGAATATATTAATTAATTAATTAATAATGAGTAATTATATCTATATATATATTTATTTAATATATTTTATTTTAAAATAATTGAATAATGAAGCAAATAAATAAGATATTAACATTTAACTTTAAGATATTTAACATACAATATATATAAGTTATTTAACTTGATATTATAGAAGGAATATATACAATGTACCATAAATTATAGATAGATGATGACATACAGAATTTAAAAAAATTTTATTTCTAAAAGAAAATATACGAAAATAACAAACTAAAAATGATTAAATGTTCAAATATTTCTATAAAATCACGAAAAATATAAATAAAATATGTAAATATATATTTTTTAAATTAATCAAAATATACAAAGAGGCAAGTTCAAAATATTAAAATCTTTACAATACAAGCTACTAAATAACATTCCATACCTGCTCTATATATCTTATGCACCTAAGTCACCATCATCACCTAAGTCACCATCTTATGCACCTAAGTCACCATCTTATGCACCTAAGTCACCATCATCACCTAAGTCACCATCTTATGCACCTAAGTCACCATCAATAAACTTTCTAATTCCGTCAAGCGACGAGTATATTCAGCTTTATAATTTTGTGAAAAATATATAATTTTTCATCATAGCAGAACCGGGCAATGTAAGGCTAGGTTGACTTAAAATAGACAAAAATTCTGGAATATATAATCAATTTCTGATGTGTATTATGCGGCCAAATATTTCAATAAAATCGAAATGTGATTATGTGATTACATTTTTTTATACCTTTATATGCTAAAGACCACATGTGCAATTTATTGTCTAGTTAGCATATTAGCGCTTCTGTATTACATATTTTAAAAGCAATATTTATGTAGAGTAAGCAGGCAGGACTTACATGCAGTCTGTCCTAAATTAATCAAATAAAATTAGATCATATTTAAAACAATATGTATTTTTGTCATATATCAATGTATATTTTAATCAATTTTGTAAATTTCCGCGCACTAATTACAATGAAATATGATTAATCAATAATTATATTAATATTTATTTACTATATTAAAGTTATAGTCTTCGCTTAATATTAATATAATATATAATTTATAATTAATATTAAAACTCAATATTAGTTTTACTTGATAGAGATGAATGCTTATTAGGTCATTTTATAATGATATTTAGTTTTACAATCAAAACTGATAGTAAAACAATGTTGCCTTTCTTTTTAAAATAAAATGGAAAGATATTTATATATATATATATATTGTATGCATTTGGTATTATTTTATACTTTTAATTTAATAAATTATTGTTAAATATGATGTTTTATTTATTTAAAACAAATAAAGTAAAAATATATAATTATATAATGACACAAAAACCCTTTAGAAAGATTACTTTTCTGAAACAAAATTAATATTTAGGATTCATAATGTTTATAAATAATTTCCTATATATATGTTAATCGGAAAAAATCGAACAATTAACAAAAAATTGAAATAAAGAAGAAAATATGCAATTTTATGCAAACTTTTTGTAATTGGTGCAGATCAGAATTTATGTTGAACATTTTATAAATTAACCACATAAGAAACACAAACTGCAGGTAGTTAAATGAACCTAGGTACTGGAGCCTATTTCACGTTAAAAATCTTATATAAAATTATAAGATTCTAGTACTAGATTCTTATATCTTATTCCACGTTCCTTGAAATCTTATTTAAATATCTTAAGAAATTTTCTTATTCCTTATCCTCATAATCTTATAATTTTTCCTTATAATCTTATCATTTTTCCTCATAATCTTATATTCTTATTCCACGTCGACAAATCATAAGAAACTTATGTTAAAATTATAAGGGTACAATTGGCATCCTTATCATTTATAAAATAGTGTAAAAATAGTACAAAATCAATTGATATTATAATTTAAAGTCATAACATGATGCATGCATGCTTGGTACACATGAATATTGCTGAAACTTTAAGATTGTTAAAGAATTATAACTAATATTTTCTAATGTATACAAACAATACCTACGCGTAATATGCATACAATAGCCTATATGTTCACGTACATGCAAATAGAATAGAAACACATGTAAGTTATATGCCAGAGATTGTTTAGTTTAAATAACGGTCAATGTAGTCCTGACGAACAGCATTGCCAACAG
>JAUZND010006704.1:0-10651 GCA_034780555.1 Coelogynopora nodosa
TATTTCTGATTTATTTCTTTTCTTTCTATCTGGTGAGCTGATTTTGCCTGATTGATGGTTCCAATCAATTTTATTCAGTAGATAAATTAACTACTTTTTGCGAAAGAAAATTTCGCAATAAAAATTCTACCACTGAAATAAGTGTTTACAAAATAAGTTGTATTTAGGTAAAATATGTATTGCTTTATAAGTAATAAACACATCAAATTTTGGGTGTTCAGAAAAATTACGAAATGAATTTATGGCATTTTATGTTGTTCGGACCAGAACGAAACGGATATGTTAAAAATTATATCTGTCGGTATATAAACTGTTTTCCAAATCTTTAACATCATCAGAATATTGATGTGGAATGTCGTTCATGGTTATAAATTAATGTATTTAAATATTAATACACAACAATTAGTAAATTTTTAAATATATTATAAAAATATCCTACTTATTATTTTTTTATATATAATTTAAATTAGGAAGCCCAATTAATTATATATATATATATGTAACTTAATCTCATATTTATAAACAAAATGATGGATATATAAAATATATAAAAAGTTGAAACATATGGCAAAGCCGACATTATGAATAGTACAACAAAAAAAGTTGTGTGAAAAGAAACATATATGTATACAGATTATGCATGATATAAAGTAACTTATATATATGTACAAAAGTTTTTTTACAAAGATTGATTCATCAGAAATACAATATCAATATTTTTACCTTTAGTTTATATAGTTATTATTTTGCCTTTGTATAATTTTCTATATAGCCCAAGCATATGGTCGAATATTATAGTATAAATGTTATACTATTATATTATTATATATGGTATGTTCTGGTTATCATATATTATTGCGAAACTTACAGATATGTATTATCTCTTAATTATCTGCAAAACATTGAAATTTGGTGCTAAAATGATTATTCTTTCTATTATTTCCAAGTGTCTCCTGTGACGTCATCGGAAAAACAAAATTCAATCATTAAACAAAAAAGAAAACAAACTCAAGCATTTTCAACCAATTTGAAGTTCATACATTTAACCTTTTTCATATTTTTCAAAATTAGATATTCATATAACGTCATCATAAAAATATCAGTAATGGAAAACAAATATTTTATAAATATTACCATTTTTTGAGACAAGGTGTACATGTAACTAATTTCAGCTGAATTTGTCATTGGTAAGTATTATATTTTGGTGGGGAGTATACAAGTGAAACTTGACGGGTTAAATTAAAAAATATATAGCATACGATGTCAACAATTTTAGAGGGTAATTATCTTTAATATCATACTTTGGAAACATATTTGCGACTTTCTTGAAAAGTCAGTAATAGGAAATAAGAATTCAAAGTCGACAGATTTTACACAAACTTATAATAACAACGCCGCCATATGTCTATATGGAATTTCTTATATTACGAAAGGTTAAATTTGTTAAATACAAGAAAAAAATTTGCTGTTAAAAGTGAATGCAATATTTTGTGCAGAATATTATAAGTTATTATTAATAATCAATTACTAACAATGCGACCAATATTATTTAATTTTGTCTTTCAGTACAAGACACAAAAAATGGTAAAGTTTAATTCACGAGAAATTGGAGTAATTTATCGCCTAACTCAAACTTTAATTCTTGGCTATCTCATCGGTTGGATAATGCTACATGAAAAAGGATATCAATCCACAGATAAGGCGATTAGTGGAGTTACTGCAAAGCTGAAGGGTGTTTCTTACACCAACTTTACTAAGTTTAATCCACAACTCCAGGATAGATTGTATGATGAAGCAGATTTTATAATTCCACCGCAACAGCACTCGGCCTTTTTCATTATGACTAACATGGTGGTTACCCTAAATCAGACCCAACGGATCTGTGAGGAGTCTAGTGATGTGTTCGACAGTCTGTGTACTAGAAATCATGGTTGTATTCCTGGGAAACTTGCACTGACAGGCAATGGAGTCCGAACTGGTCGATGTATCAATTCCACTCGAAACAACAACGTGAGCGTTTGTGAAATATACGGTTGGTGTCCTACTGAACACGATTACCTGGACCATACTAGTAGTGTCCTTAATAATGCACCAAACTTTACTGTGTTTATTAAAAACAGTATCCAATTTATTTCTTACAAGGTGAAACGCCGTAACGTGCTTGCGTGGATGACTAAACACTTTTTGCTCACATGCAAGCACGAGCCAGATCATCCACAAAATAAATATTGTCCGATTTTTCGACTTGGTGATATACTCAGTTATTCCAAGGCAGATGCAGCGGATATTTGGTATAAAGGCGGTATGGTGTCCATCAATATTGAATGGGATTGTGATTTAGATTATTCAGAAAAGTATTGTTTACCGAAATATTCTTTTCACCGACTTGATGAATCAACAACTCCTATTGCTGCCGGATGGAACTTTCGACATGCCAATTTTTATATGCTAAATAATATTGAATATCGAAATTTGATCAAAGTCTACGGCATACAATTCTTCATAAACGTTTATGGCACAGCCAGAAAGTTCGATATTTACACCTTTACAATGAATATTGGATCTGGAGTTGGATTATTTGGTGTTGCAAAGGTTATTTGCGACATAATTCTTTTCAATATTGTTAAACACCGAGCTTTTTATCGAAACTTTGTAACAGAGGTGGCTGAAGAAGAGCCACATTCAGGGGCGAAGGAGTGCAATATAAAGGCAGGGGGTTCTGACTTGAAAACGTCATCATAGTTGAGAAGTAAAAATTTGACCCTCTCAAAATTAGCATCGAGCAACGCTAATTTAGGTAGGCGGTTTTTTGATACGACGAAGTATATCACTATAATACAGTAACTGTACTCCTATATAGTAATCTGAGTTGAATTATAATCCGGTGTATAGGTAATGCTCTGGTCATGTTTAATAATTCTTTCTGATGAATATATATCAAACGAAACATTTAGTATTACAGTATTTTTATTGATCTGGAAAGGCAATATTTAGTATAGCAATTCCTTATTTATATATCTAACCATGAACAGCTTAAAAGTTATAAAAGAAATATGGAATGTTTACCTCTAGGACATTAGCGAAAGTTAAGTGTTACAATTAAGTGTTACATTAAGTGTTACAATATTTTTACAGCGGTATGTGGTTGCTATAACTTTTTAGAAAGTAGAAATAATTTCCAATTAATTCAAGATCACTGAGTTAAAAGTTTTCACATAGAAATGGATAACAGTATCTTATTTGTTAGTAATTAATCTCACATGTCCATGTTTTCATAGTACAAGATACTTACGCCATATAATTGCCGATAAGTTTGATTTTAATGAAGAATTTGCCCAAGTCAAGTATGAGGATTGTAACTGTAATCAATAGAACTTGATGTCAGGTATAGTATTTGATAGTAATCAATCATTGAAGAACATATCTTGATTTGTTCTAATACGATGCACTACTATACCATAGAATTTCCTATCAGTTAGAGAGTATGACTATTTTACCATTGGAAATTTATTCAATATACTATTAGTATTAATATATACGTATATGCTGTATGCATACCATACATAGATACTGTTGGTATAAAATTCAATCATGCAGACTTTAGGTGTATACTATATATATTTGTTGTTTAAAATACGCACACACGTTTATTGTTACATGTATTTTGATGTTTACTTTCACCGTTTTTTTACATTGTTTCATTCAGTCTTACTTATTTTCAATAATTTCTATAGTTTTACCCAGTATACCAGAAAATCTTACAATTCTATTCAAATCCTTATATTTTAAAATCATTAAATGTTAATGTTTAACTTCATGAAATCCTAAAATGCTAATGTTTAACTCCCTAAAATCTTATTATCTAGATGTCTAATAATCTAAGATTATTAAAATCCTAATAAAGAATATTATGATACTAATGTATATATGTGAACAAATAATTAATATTATAAACAAATAATAATAATAATTAATTACTGAACCTTATAATCTAATTTCGTACAATTAAAAAATATAATATTGTCAATTATGTCATTAAAAATATTAATTTATTAACTAATAATAAACATTTAACTTTAATAATAATGAAATCAATATATAATTAATCAATTATCCTTAATGACAAAATACATATGTCTTCAAAATATTTAAAAAAATAATGTTCATAAGTATGATATTAATGGGAAAAAGAATGCAAATTTCTTTTGATTTCATAATTTAAGTTACAGTAATACAGTAATTAAAGAAAATTTATTGGTAAATAAATAATTCAGAATATAATAATTAAAAATAGAACAAAAGTATATTACTAAGAACATACGAAATCATTGTCTCTATTAAACAAAATAAATAAAGTAAAGAATTTATGTAAACATGATGAAATTACAAATTGCGTTTATTTAGATCGATAAATGATTTTAATTTTTTAATTATAACTCCAAATTCTTTATTAGTATTATACTTTATTCTTTATTTACTTTTAATACTTTAATTATACTATCTAAAAAAATTGATTTAACAATAGTTAAAAATAATATCCTAATTGTTGTCACAAATAGTTTTTTAAATGTTTAATTTTGGAATTAAAAATGTTGTAATTATCAGAGGTTAATATACAATAACTTTTGAAGTTGAAAATTAAGCTGTTTCGAACTTATTAGGTCTCATTAGCGGCCCACACCCTCATAGTATTGCAAAATACAGTGTATAAGTGTATTTAAGTGTAAAATATAATAAAATATAAAATAAGTGTATTTTTATAGGTTTATATAATATTTTTTTAATATATATATATTTTTATAGCATATTTTTATGTTTGCGTAATGCTATAACAGTACACTAACATAAAACAAGCCAAACAACACAAAATAATTTAATATTTATTATATATTATATTAATTCACATAATATCAACATATTCACCAGATCTACGGACGGAGATCCTTACAATACCGTTTTTCTTTCCGACAGTTTCCGACAATTTATTGTTGCTACGTGCTTGGTTTGATTTATGATGGTGTACTATACTAGCATATGAGGTGTGTGGGCCACTGCTGATATATATATATATAAACTTATTAAGTATCCAAAAAAATGTATATAGCATTTTCGCTCTTTTGTCTTTTATGTTATTAATTGTAATAATATTTTTTTTCTCCCCGTAATTAATGATTTTTTGTTAAAAATTAATTGGTTATAATTCTTATGTTAAATTGAATTTTCAAATTTATATATTTTATAATGTTTTGTATTTCTCTATGTATAAAAATGTACGTATATGTAAAAATATGTACGTAACATCGAAATTGGTTAAATCAACTAAATATATTCGTTTCTTATTTTATTTAAACTAAAATATCTCCAATTCTATAATGAAACATTTGAGATCGAACAAAATACATTTGTGAATCAGGAAACTTTGTGTTGTGTGCTAATCTCTTCATGACGAATTCACAGTTCCCATGTAGTTTAATTATATATTTGATGCATGTGGTCAAACTATTTAAACATCATAAATAAACAATCCATGCAGTTTGTGTATCAATGGCATCTCTCGATTACATATGTAGTAAACATTGAGATTTCATTTAATTGAGACAATTATCTCGAAGAAGAGTGAAAAACCAAAACGCTGAGTCACATAAAACTCATATTATTGACATATTGATATTATTCATATGTCAATATCAATGTTGTTCGGTGAGCCGTAATTAGTTAATACACTTAAATATACAATATATGATTGTATAAGTGTGTTCGCATTACATTACCAATACAATAGGAAGTAATACTCCTTGAATCATTCGTTAAGTTTTGTGTTTTATTAATAAATAGAAGCCTAAAATAATGATAAAGAAGGTATTAACTTCTATGTTTGAATATGAAACTCAGAAAATGGTACAATTAAATTCATTAAAAATCGGAGTAGTCTTTCGACTAACTCAAATGGCAATTCTCAGTTATTTAATCGGATGGGTTATGTTTTATGAAAAAGGCTATCAAGCTAAGGACAAGGCTATTAGCGGAGTTACAGCCAAAATCAAAGGTGTCTCCTATATAAATCTTACTGAAATTGAACCGGAGGTTGGCGAGCGTGTTTTCGACGTTGCCGATTACATCATTCCACCGACACAAAACTCGGCGTTTTTTATTATGACTAATTTGATATTGACACCTAATCAAAGGCAGGGAGTGTGTCCCGAAACACACGATGTTTACAAGATAAAATGCGCCTCAGATGACGACTGTGTTCAGGGAGAACTTGTCATGCTCGGAAGTGGAATGAAGACAGGTCGATGCGTTGAGTCTGACCAAGTTTCCAATAAAACAGTGTGTGAAATATATGGTTGGTGTCCTGCTGAAGCTGATCAACTTCCGTTTTCGGACCAATTTGTGATTAATAATGCACCTAATTTCACAGTACTTTTGAAGAATAGTATTGAATTTCCAATGCATAAAGTTAAACGTCGTAATATTCTTTCTTGGATGACCGCAACATTTTTGCTTACTTGCCGATATGAGCCAGATCATCCAAAAAAGAAATATTGTCCTATTTTTCGGCTGGGTGATATACTGAAATATGCAAACGCAGATACTCCCGATATTTGGCTGAAAGGGGGAATGGTGTCTATAAATATAGATTGGGAATGTAATTTGGATTATTCAGAAGAGTTCTGTGTACCTAAATACACATTTCGCAGACTTGATGATGCGAGATCTCCGGTTGCAAAAGGTTGGAACTTTCGCTTTGGGAATTACTACATTGTGAATAATGTTGAATATCGTAACTTAATTAAAGCGTATGGAATCCAGTTCTTCGTTACTGTTTACGGAACTGCCTACAAGTTTGATCTGTACACCTTAACGATGAATATTGGATCAGGTATCGGCCTGTTCGGTATGGCAACTGTGGTTTGTGATATGATAATCTTTCAAGTAGTGAAGAATCGTCATATTTATAGAAAAGCTGCCACTGATACTATATCGAATACTATTTCAAATGAGACTACTTGCAAAACTTGCCCATGTGTAAGAAGTTTTCTGTCAGATTCAAAACCAAATATAGTGGAAAATGAAAAAACTTCAACGTGAAGGATGTCAATGTTGACGATTTCAATATTATTTATGAAGTTTCACTTTCCCTCTATTTTGTATCTACTGTATAGTGTATTATGAGATATAAAATATTCTCCTAATATAGATTAAATTGTTTCAGTTAAACTATGATATTATACTACCATACATATATTACCTACTTTAGAGATGAATAGATCTATGAACATCAATTTATCATGACCTTAGAATTCAGCTCAAATGTAACGATCGAATATCTGTATTATAATATTATAAAATACAAGATAGTAAATCGTAAATTCATTTGTTAAAACTGTCTGAGTTTAGCATTTAACAAAAATAATATTATATTTTACAAATGACATTATATTTTACTAATTACAAATGACACTTCTAATAATTCGTTTCAACTTAAACATATTTTCATAACGAAATATCATTAACTTTGAACTAATTTATACAAGTTTTGTTACATAAAATATGCTGTAAGTATAAACTTTGTTGTAACTTTTTAGACACCAAACATTGGACGGGTTACTTTAGGTAATTATTTTATTTAAACAGATTAAATTTGTTATACACTTTTATGTGAACATTCCGAGATAAGTTCCATTTATTTGCATAAATTATCCCATTGTAATTTATTATTAATAATAAAAAAAGGATAAATGTCCAATGTGCAATTTCTTACAATTACGTTAATTTAAAAAGGTTTTTCTTCCAACGAAAGTTTCACAATAACACTGAATTCTCTAATAAGGTTTTTAACGTAATTTTTCTTAATTGCACAATAATTATACACAGAAAACCAAAAACATTTAAATGCCTAATTTCTTTATAAAATTTCACTCCTGGTTTTCATTCAACAAAAATAAATCTGTTTATATTTCAAATTTCGTACTTTAAATAATAACTTTTAACATAAATGTCACCAATTCTGAAAGAGATAAGGTAAAATTTTCTAAAATTGTATAAAACATATTTGGTCTTCTATACTATCAGTAAAATTCAAGTAGTAGTATTATGTAACAAAAAATAAGTTTTATAATCTTCAAATTAAATATTCATTTATATTCTAGAAATCACATTATAATATATATATACATATTATAATTATAAATTGTACTACCTACGCTCAGCTATGCGCCAGGCAGGATATTCTGCCTGAAATTCAAACACGATAACAATTAATTTCAGTAAAAATAACATATTAGTTATAAAACTGCATTCTAGTTGTCGTACCTAATAGTTCATGTGTATTTTCCTTTGGTATATGTGTACGCGTACAATCGAATAATAAGAATTCGAAAAAACCTTCTTATAAAGATGTATGAAATCTTCAAAACAAAACTTGAAAAACTTGAAATGAACTAGAATATGGGCCATCATATATTTGAAATAAATTAGTTTTAGGTTCATCAACCATTAATTGTTATTGTTTTAGTGAGCAGCACTAGTTGGTCACCAACATGAAGCGTAACAGTTTCCTTAACTAATGAGATCATTAGCGATAATGAAGAATAAACCTCTCCATTATGAGAATATGTCGCCTATGTCTACATTGGATACGTTAATAAGTTTACAATAGCTTTACAATATATAGAATGTATAAAACATATATCGAATAAAAACATATAGAATTAAAATAAATACGTCTATGCAACATAGCATTATGCAGATATACATTAAACAATAATTTAAATTGTTTGATTCAATTAATACAATAATTGTAATTCTTACGCTTTTTATGATTTAATATTAAGTTTTTTAGATCACTCAATTGTATTTAGTAAATTGTATTTACAATTTGACATTACGAAGGAAATATTATTAAACAATTGTTGCTTCTCAATACGTAGCATATTTAAGTATTATATTGATAAATAATTCAACTCTGGAGCAAAAATAATGATCTGAAAACAAACGGAATTATCAACTAATAAAACAATGTTTTGATTATGTTAAAAACGGAAAAATGTATTTTTACGGTTTAGCATAATTTGTGTGATATCCAAAGGATGTATTAAATGTTAACAGATATTAACATTTCCTCTTTAGATGTTTGTTTTAATGTCAAAACATATTAGATACTTCGATGCTTTTAATGTCGGTTACAGATTGAATTAATTTGGGAACCAATTAATATCGTATTTCTAATTATCTGATCAATTTAGAGTGGCTGCTGCAATAATTGATGGAAATTGAGTAAATTAATTTGAAATACTTTCTATAAATTTCGTCAACCATAATGTGGAATTAATATTTTAAAGTACAGACTTTTGATATTGTTTAATTATTGTAAAACATAATAACAATTATTTACAACGTCTATGTAACGTTTCCAGGAAGTATCATAAAAATATTATTATGATGCAATACTATAAAGTTTTTGAAACATTTTATTTATATAATAATAAAAATATACTTGCTAAATAAAGGAATTGCTAATGAAAATCACACTGTCATCTATTTTAACAACCAATGTGATCAATTATTAATATTATTTAACATTATTTACGCTCATAAATGTTACTGAGACAAGTGAAAATTGTAGTAAAATTGTTGCGCAATGTACTTGTTAAAATTTTACTAAACCGATGCATGGTTTCTATATGGAACAGTGACATTGGCCACACAATCTGCCAATAAGAAGTTGCGGGTCTTAAATTCGAAAGAAAAAAAGGTGAGAATATTCGGAGAAAGTTTCTATCTTATAGGGTACATCAAAAAAGGAGCTATAAAATTAACATTCAAGAGAAGTTTTAAAGACGATACAATGCTTAAAGTAGCTACAATAAACAAATTAGCGTAATTTTAGAATTTCACTAAAAATATACGATATATTGAACGTAAAATGGACGTATGTATTTATACGGCGCTAAGACAAACAAATGAAATTAATTATAATTATTTTTATTTCACTCGTTTATTTTCGTTATCTAGGCTACTATTTTTATTGACCACATTGGTACAATGGAGCAAGTTTCCTGTACGCTTAAAGTTTCCCTTCCTTTCTTTTTCCTATTATATGCTTGAGTACCGTAGCATATGCAATTCTCATAATATTTTCTAATAATTTGAATGAAAAGTACATTTAGGTTAAATATCCTTTAAATTTTTATTACGAATTTTCTTTTGAATTTTTCTCTGGATTTAAGGCCCAATCACTTCGAGGTGGAGTCGGGAGAAGAAGCTGACTCTCAATCTGAATAAGTGCGAGGTAAGTTTCTTTAGCCCTAACACCCATGAGAATAGGTAATAGGTGGATTCCTAAGGTCAAAATTGAGTACCATAGTCTATGATTTAATCCTAACCCCGTTTTCTTGGGTGTGATGTACTACCGGATGCTAACCTTCCGCCCTAAGGCGGATAGGGTGGCTATAAAGATGATGAGGGGAAGCCGCGTCCTGGGGACGCTGAGTTGCCGGTAGTTGGGATAAAATGGTTAAAGCTGCTTCGGCGGGTGTACCAGACCCTCCTCTTGAGCACTGCCAAGTAGTGTGGGCGGGATGGCTACCTTGGCTGTCTAACTCTGCAGTGGAGGTGCTTGACCAGGCGCAGAATAAGTGCCTGAGAC
>JAUZND010006705.1:0-10650 GCA_034780555.1 Coelogynopora nodosa
AGTGCTTCGTGTTACTGATTATTTTATGAGCAAATAAATATCCGCGGATAATTGTTTCGTGTTACAGGCCCCAGGTCATAAAAATAAAACAAATTGATAAAAAATTAGGAAAATAAAAATCGCTCGACAGGTCTTTAGGAGGTATCTGTATACCAAATTTCAGCTTAATCGGATGATAGGAAGTTTGGTTTTCCAGGGGGAGTAAAATACCCCCCTTTAGGTAGCAAACCCTAAAAAAGTATGTCCACGTACAAAGGGCTAATACTGAGCTCTCTAAGAAATTGCTGGTGGAAAACAATATTCATTTACCAGTGTGAGAATCTCCACCTGCATGAACAGCATCGAGACACTGAACGTGGATATCATCCATGGCAGCTCGAGCGGCGTCAGTATTGGCTCTACATTCAGCCACCTGTGGGATAGACAATCGATAACTCGCTCAACTGACAATAAAGATATCACCATCGCAGTGCTGTGCAGCTCCAATAATGGTCTTTCAAAACTGCTTCGAACACCTTAATTATACAAGTAATACTTAGGGAGTTCAATATTAAGCTCAATTAAGTAGCAAGAGAATAAGTAATATGAGTGTTAAAAGTTTTAAAACGGTATAAAACAAGGTAAACGTTTAAGTCTGAATTATTAATATAGGAAAGTCGGGAAGGCATAATATTATTCTATTCAGTATGTTCACCATTTCTAGCATTTTTCAAAAAAATTAGGATATAATTGATATTTTTCTGGACTTCTAGGGAATAATTGTTTTCTTCTGCAGTCTAAGCGCAGATGATGTCATGACAACTTTGTGGAATATAGCCGAGTTTAATCCAATAAACGCTGGATCTTTGATAAGTTTTGAAAAAACGGAGAGCATACATGTGGCTTGAAGCAGAACAAAGGGCATTATTAATGTGCACATCCCACTCAAGAGTGTTTGTTAATGTAACCTCAAAATAACAGGATTCGTAAAATTCAGGACATAATTAGTTTCTGAATTTTAGAGGGTAAAACAAGCATAATTTATCCTTTACACAACGAATCAAAATTTTAAGTTTCCCAATGAAAATGAAACCACCAAAGCATTGCAAATATTTTTAAATATTAGAAATACGAATAATTATGTACAATTTATTAATTACTAAATTTATGTCTTTAATTTGAAATGTCACAAATTCAACATTTAATGTCGCATGATAAATAAATTACCACCGATGAGGTATTTACCTAAAATTAAACAGATTTCAGATAGAGCATTCAAGGCATTGTATAATGTAAGGAACAGCAAATGTATATCAAAGGATCACAGACACACAATGTTTTTGCATGAGAACACAATATGTCTCAATCGATATTATGAAGATGAGTGAGGCGCAACCAAAGCACAAATATGTGTATTCAAAACCGATTTTAACATCTCACATCTCAGAACAAGTCGAGTCCATTTGCATCGATATTCAATCGAATAAACGCAGACCCCTAGAACAAAAAACCTCAATCAGATTTCTCATATCATGTGAATTGGCTATCAACTTTGGTCAAACCCACTGAAATTAAATGGTTGATTCGTCAAGAATTAAATAGAAAAATAAATTGTTCAAATTTTGAAGCCTATCATCTTCCAAATTGTTTTGGCAACCCTAACTTTGATCTTGTATGCCAGCGATGTGCGATCAACAGAAATGTAGCTATTAAAAAATACAGTACTTTGTAATTAAAATGATTGCAAGTATGGTGTAATTGTAATAAAGAAAAATAACTTAGTTGGCGAGAAGTTAGCAATCTGCCGTAGAGATTGAAGAACCTCCACCTCCCAAATTCCGCACGAAAGCCTCAGTTAGATTTTAACAAATATGGATTTTGAGTAGTAAACGATGCTGGAAGTGACCGATGCCAATAACATGTTGGTGTTTGTATAAATAATATAGTCCTGAGGTTGGGAAAACATTGCCAAATTGATTTTTCCTTGCAGGGCGGGGAATGTCATTGTTTGAACAAACTTGTCTCCATAATAAAAGTTATTGGTGTACAGTGTCATCACCTTGCAGATGATCACCAACGATTTCTTTCAGAGAGGTATTAATTGATATGTCAAACTCTTCTCTGGGAATCAATTGAAGCCTTTTATGTAAGTAAACTAAGTACTCAAATACGAAAATCGAGTTGAATAATTAGGGAATCTAGGAAAGGCAGGAAATGTTCTCTTCTGAAACAGGACTTGGGACAGTCTGCTTCGACACTATTGCGGTAAGTTTGGCGACCACAGGTACGAGGAATAGTGAGACTAACATCCCAAACTAAAGTAGCAAATTCTTTCGTTTTGTTGTAGACAATTTCATACTTTGCATCATCTTGTCTAATGGAGTTCAGTATGTTTTTGATATGTACAACTAAAGTGAAAGCAGCTAAAATATGCTGGGTGGATGCTTGCGCAGTAATGTACTAGGATTATTAAAAAATATTTTACTGAAGTATTTTACCGAAATAAAGCTGAAATGAATGTTGGATTGGTCAATTGTTTAATAAAACCACTGGTTTCTGTTTTTGTTGACGAATTAAAATTTCCTACAGCTAAATTGATATGAAAAAGTCATAAATAAAAGGATTTTATAGAAATCTGAAATATTGGTAAAGTTTCAAATTGTTCTATTTCAGTCCACCTAGTTGTGCATAAGACTTTCATCTTTGATCGTTTGTGAGGATTATCTTAATTTTTGGGTTTATAATTGCTCCTGCTAAATCACGAGATCGCTTAGCTAAATATTTTTCTTAATGCCGATTTCTTTTTTTCTCTTTCCTACCTTTATTTTATTATTAACGTTTCTATATTATCTTTCCTATAATTTAAGGCGCCCTCCACATGTGTTTCTAGTATATAATCTTTTCCTTTAATTTACGCCCCCGCATAATGATTGTATTTGTTTCCATATTATTATCTTTTCCTGACCTGTAATTACAAAAAAAAAACATTCAAAATATTTTATTCATTAATTTTTAATATTCATTTTTGAAAAATATCAGTATAAAACAACGCCCCTCAATATAGCAAAAAAGAATGCTCTAAAATTACGTCCCTTAAAAAAGGGCAGTTAACATTAACTTTGACAATCAATAATTTAATATTATAATTAATTATTGAATATTTAGTAGTAATGTATTCTTGTCCAATAATTATAGAAATATTTCGATTTTTATATATAATGGACAATGGATTCCTGCTTGCCACATTTACATCGAAAAATACAACTAATACTAGTTAATTAAATATACTTAAAAGTCTACAATTTTTTCTTTGAAAGTAAAATAGTTGGATACTAAAACATGTATCTCTATAGTTGATATTGTAACATTTAGAAAGCAAACCTTTTCATTATACGAGTCCTTTAGAGCCACCCGAGTCAGCTTGAGCTCTTTCAGTTGGTGACTTTTCGTGGATAAATCCTCCATTTTTCTAGATAAGGACAGATTTATCTCCGACTTTTCCGCGTTTGCATTCTTCTCGAAGATCTGCATTCTCTAAAACAGGTGGATGCAGCATAAAGACACGTGTCACATCATCCGCCAAACATGTTCTTCTATAACACAACACTGTTTGCTAGCAAGCGAGCCATAGGAGCCGCTGAAAATAACGTGTTTTCACAAATTTATGGAAATATTCGGGGAAAAATACGATATTCAATTGATTCGAAATAGAGGATTCCTTCAGTTCAGAACTTATCACTGCATCAAAGGTGGATAGTACACGTCGGAAATGACACTTTAAAACATGTTTTTTTTAAAGAAAAGTAGGTCATGTTATAACGACAGAGTAAGTGAAACTTACAGGGTGCTCACAGACCAAACCAAAATAAATTCGAGGGTTTTCGAGGGTAGTTTTAATATAATATAGTGATTTTCGAGGGTCTGTAAGCACCTTGACCTTTTAACTTCCCCAAACCACAACAATTCCGTACTATAGTTTAATTTTAAGAGCTATCATTTTTATGTTAATAAAAAGCGAAGTTTTATTTTATACAGTAAATGACGGTCTGTGAGTTCTTCTTGTTGTGTCAATCTCTTTGTGAATAAAGATAGCCTACCTATCATTCACCCAAAACGAATATCTGGCTTTCGCCCAAAAATAAACAATCAAAGTTTAACAAGCTAATCTACCGGATTATATGAGAATCACCTACGTCATAGCTAACACACAGATATTCGATTGATTAAATAATTTCGAAATGATACCAGATCAATATCATAACAAAACCAAACTATTCTAGTCTCTCTCTCTCTCTCTTTCTATCCAACATACCTTGTTGTTCTCATCGATACGGAGGGTCTGCATTCGTGTCTCGTTCTCCTTATTCACCAGGTTGGTCTTCAACTTGGACAGCGCACTCTCCTGTTCTGCAAGATTGTGGCGCGACTCTTCTGATGTGACGCTCTGGAGTGTGGGAGGGAGGGGAGGGGACGTTATATCTCCTAGACCCCACTCAGTTCACACACTACCTTGCCTTAGATTGGATTCGAGAACACCCGATTCAAATTGTGTGACCTTAACCTGAGCCGAGTAAGTTATCGATTATAAGACCGAGATGTCGGGAAGCATGTTGCAGTACTATTAATCATAAAAGTTATGATTGAAAAACGAAGGAAATGAGACAATACATGCTAGTTTGGAAAACGTGAAGGAGAACATATGGCGTCCATCAATATTATATATGATAACATAGTTTTTAATATAATAAATAATATAAAAAGATGTGAATTTTGATTCTGGTGTAAAACATTACTCACGGTGAATAGAAATTATACTCGGTGAGCCTTTTAGGAATCTAAAATATTATATTTATTGCTGACCACAATTTAGGAATTTTTCTAATTTTGAAAACAAAATATTTAATCAAATATAGTAAAGAAAAGGGGACTAAATGCAGTATTTCCACAGCCATACCAGGAAATAAAAACGCAAGACTGAAAGTAAACGTAGCAAGTAAAATGTGGTAAAATTTATAGCTAGGTAATATGTTAAATAATAAAAGTGAGTTTTTTTTAATATTGTAGCTCAAGATTTAAATTTAAAAAGATGTAAATTATAATGTTACATTTAACAAAATGAATAAAAAAAATAGATTTAATAAGCTTCGTTTTAAAAGTTACTCAGCGTAAAAAATGTACATTAGCTTGTTAATTTAAAAATAAAAAGGAAGATTTTGTTTAATACACTTATTATTCATTATGTTTTTAGAACATTTTAGAACTCACTGTTACCAATATTATTGTCTAATATTTATTAAAATGACCCATTAAAAAATCATCTACAAAAAACGCAGGCAAATAGTAAAACACTAGCAATAGCGTATGAACGAGAAGAATAACTTAGCAAGGAGTAATAGCAATGTACAATTAACAACATAAATAGAGATACTAAGCAAATCAGAGAACAAATCAAAACAATGAACAACAGCGAAACTTATTATTACAAGAGTAAATAACAGGTGTTAGTTGAAACTTTACGCAGCTAGTTTAGAAAGGAAGAATTTTTAATTAAGCTGGATACAGAGAAATAATATTTAGAAAAGCAGTATTAAGTAGTATTACACCAAAAAATTAACAAAAGAATTTGGCCAATTAAAACCCAGTTGTCTCTACTTTACTGGGAAGGTCTCTTTGGAACGTATAGTCAAATAATGTTACATTCTGTAGTTATTACTTCGAAGTCCCCTTATTTACATCAAAGATGAGGATAAACACTTAAATTCATTAAATCACCTGTCCCTACGAGGAAGCCAAGGCTTCAACAAGGTTAAACCAGCAAAATAACACATCTCCGGCTTACCTGCAAATCATTATTCAATTTCTCAATGTTGTTTACCGCCTCGGAGATGCCATTGTCGAGTGAGAGAGTATCCAGAAGATGCTTCCTGGTCTCGCACTTGCACCGGAGCTGGCTGATGTGTTTCAAGGTCTTCTCCATCTCGAGCTTCACCTCCACTCCGAGATCGTTCTTGGCGCTGATGTCCGCCTTGAGCTGGGCGGGATCGTCGACTATCTTCTGAGACACAGACTCAACTTCAGCCTGCAATCCGGCCTTCTCCTCTTCCTTTCGTTTCGTCTGAGATGTTAAAAATGTAATCAAAATATATAAAATAATTAAGTTTAATTGTTAAATACATCTGCGAGGTCTACATTTATGTACGACTTTTATTAAGTAGCTGTTATTGCAATGCCAGCATATCTTCAAGTTATACCTTTTATGGACCTTTTCCTATAAATAAAACTTCTAAATGCATGCATTGAGCACTGCTGGCAAACAGATTGTAGTAAACAAAGTTTCTCTGAGTATGCAATCTACACGATACTAGTTTCACATTCAATTAAATTATATTTTACATATTATATATTATAATAATGATGTCAGAATTTGTTTAAAAATAAATAATAACAAATCAATAATGCTAATAGATATTACAAGTAATCCCACCTTGAAGTGCTATAATAGAGAAGGGTTTACATGATTCGTAGGCTTTCATATTATGTAGTTTACATTGATATCTGTACAATTGTTTTTAGAATGTGTATTTTAATAATGTGAAGAATTCGAGTATTAGAATGTTAGTTGTATGCCCGTCTTCTCGGCTTCAATGCATCGGCCTACACCCTCAAATATGAAAAAAAGTGAAACGTAGACTGGTCATTCAAGATTGACTTTTGTAGAGCGGCCTTCCCTGTCAATGTGTTCCCTTTTGTCACACAGATCATGTCTGTATTTATTGTTTCATCTGCAAATATGGAGGAGGGAATACATCTGTATGCAAGGTATCTAAAATCCAGCAATTGAAGCATAATGTACTGAATCCCGGATTGATGGTAACTTTGCAGTTTGTTTTGACGTAGGTAGACTACACACTCACCTTCAAAGCAATGGCCGCAACTGCCTCCTTCAGAGAAGCCTCCTCCCTCTTCAGACTGGCCAGTATGTCCCTCAGGTTGCCAGTCTTGGAGCGAATGATGCCAATGCTCTTCTTGAGCACCGTCGACTTGGCGAGCTCATCCTTCTTCATCTCACACTCAACGCTTATCTGAGCATCTAGTTCCTTTATCCCCTTGGCTAGAGCCTCTTGCTCCTTGCGGAGGTGGAGCTGTTCCTCCACGATCTGGCCGGGTGGGGGAGGGGGGGGGGGGCCGGGGTCGAAAGAATTAAATTTGCGAGGGCGTCATATTTCATGAGCTACACAAAACTATAGACACTGAACACACTATAAAATAATTTGCTGTTAAATGTTTTAAATAGATAATGTCGCAAAAATCTAATTTAAGACATTGAATGGAAGAGCTGTACATCACCGTTTACACGAAAAAATTATATCTTCATGGCAAATAATTAGTTCGAGTGGAATATACTACTAAATGTATTATGTTATATAAACATTAAATATATAAATTCGTACCCACCATAACGCCCCCATTATCAAAGATAGGAATCCATTTTGTCAATACCCCAATTGTGCCGGTTACAATAGAGCACGAGATTTAGCGAACAAATTTGACAGGGATCATAATTTATTACATGACAGCAAGACGGACAACCCTATTCATTGTAACTACAGTTCACCGCCTTTTGCTCTCACATAGGAATAGTATATAGATTCCTTGATGTGAGTAAGGAGACCTGTACATACAAAGAAACGGAGCTTCTAGTATTGTACATAATTATCAGATGCAGTTCCAACATTTTTGGAGTAAATCTACTTTCCTGTCGTGTCCTATTTATCAAAGATAACACATCAGTCATTGCCCGCTTTGAATATAACCTATATTAATTTGAAGTATAAACATTTTAAAACTATTGTGTGGGTTGATATATAGTAAGTAGTACATTTTATTATATTGTATTTGACCATATTGATGACTTTCTCTAATTAAAGTTACGCTATCACTATACATGCATTCTTAATGCACTTAAATACTATGGGAAATGTTTAATTAAGCATTGGCACTTTAAACTGATACAAATTTAGAGTAAACGTGTTGCATTATTGATGAATAAATAAGTTATTATAGATCAATATTACTTTTATCGTAATTGCAAATCGCATATGATTAATTAAAACAGTATAATAATTAAGTATAAGATGAGATGCTTAGATCATTAACCTGTCTTTTAAGATATGTGCAAAAAGCTATCAATAGACTTTCAAACACTTCTCTCCAAAGCCAGTGAAACAACATTTTTCTCAGGAAATTGTTAAAGCCGCAAACCTTATCGGCGGCATGTCGATTGTCCCGAATGTATTTGATACAGTTGACAAAGCCCGAGATAATGGTGACCACCTGCGCCACGTCGTGGCCGGCCACACAGTGCCACACGCTGACCGGGATACTGACGCCGGCCATGCGAGCCAGCCGCCTGAGATAGCCGAGCAGATAGCCGGGCGTATCGAGCTGGTCGAGCTGGTCACGTGTGAGCCCGAGACCCTCTTCGATCAGTATTGAGTACAGTTGCTTCACGAGGTCCACTGTAGCGAGGGAGGGATGAGGTCCATTACATCTAACTGGTTCTACAGCAACATCTACAGCTCACCGTTTTTGGTTTTACTTGATAAAAGCCTTTCACTTTCAAAATAAAAATAATAACAAATACCAATATATATAAAAGATTAAATCATGATAAATATTTAAAATTACAGTCAAAGTTAAAATCAGTTTAATAAATAATTAAATTAAGCCTAAACATATAAAAATCACAATAATCCATAAAGAATGTTGTAGATACATTAATTGTGGAATAATGGCACTTAGTTTTTTCACACTCATTTAGAAAAAGCTTATTTTTCAATGCAAACTCTTATTATTATCAATAAATATGCCATTAATTCTATTGATGACTGCAAATGTCCTATTTTTCAAAACTGCAAGATGTTCTAAAATTTTACATATTTTGTTACTGACCACCTTATTTTATAAAAACGTTAGAGGTTTAAAAACACCAATAATATTGTTAAAACGAGAATAGTGAGTTACAAAAATTGCTACCATTTTAAAACAAAACTACTTACAAAACTACTTATCCATGTATTTATAACAGGATACTCGATTACAAAAATACTTATTTAATATGTTTCAATGTAATATGATTATTGATTTATTATTATTTATTAAAATGATTTAAATTTTACTGTAAATAAATTATATTCATCACTATAAGAGTTAAACTTACTGTTTTGGAAGTGAGCAACCGTTTTTATTGGTGAGGTCGGATAAAGTGTAACAATATCATCAACTAACTGGTCAGCTGTCAGCAGTGGAAATGACAGTATTGGGTCACTGTTGCTCATAATATCTAAAGATGAAAGATTAAATATATCAACATAATATATATGCTAATTCTACAAATAGTATGAATTTTAGTTAGTAAAAATTGTGTCAAGTTTAAGATCATATAAATTAATATGAACATGTAATATCTAAATATACCTAATCAATCAATGGACATAATTCAATTGGGACAACCATTTACACAGTAAAAATGTGATAATATCAAAAAATTATGTGCATTAACCCTCAATAGTATGGAAGACTACATATGTAGTTTGTGTTTTCAATGGGCTACAGAAGAAAATTAAATTATATAATCCACTTTGTATCCAATATCCCCCAGTAACTTATACTGGCATATACTGTCAATAAAATTCATATCCGTAGATATCTATTTTACTGACTTTTCGACATTATGAATGTATTTAGTACAGAAGACTACTCATGTAGTCTGTTTATTTGCACTACAAATCATGACAATGATTCTGTGGATAGTGATAGTGACATATTTTTTTAAAGTAACCATTATGATTCTTCTGATGAAGATTCAGAAATTGAAAATTATACTCCTCCCTGAAACATGTTTGTTTCTAAGTTTGGTGTTCAATGGAATGAACAACCACTACCACAAGTCCGTTTAGCACTTAATATTGTGCGTTTTTATTCTGGTACCAAGGCTCGTCCAACTAAGGAACTGGAAGCATTCGAACTAATTGAAGACATGACATGACATAGAATGTGACAAAATATGTGCTTGTATTGGATGTTGATTCCTGTTGGTTGTGACAAAGACAACTTATCAAGGCTGCAAGATCTTTATCATCCAAATGATTCTCACCCATTTTACCATTGTGCACTGAGTCTACATCGCATGAAAATCTTTCTTCAATATGCTTCATTAGACAATAGACTAACTTAAAGAGCTCATCAGCAGAAAGACAAGTTAGCAGCTGTTCATGATCTATGGACTATGTTCAATGGCAATCTTCGAATGGTATTTATACCTACTAGTACCTTGACAGTGGATGAGCAACTATACGGATATAGGGGTTTTACTCCAGGTCATTGCTACATGCTAGTGAAGCCAACGAAATATGGAGCAAAAGTGTTCTGGCTATGTGATGCAAATGGTTGCAATGTTTGTGCATTTGAACTTTTTTTGTGGGCAAAGAAAATGCATTTGATATTCGTTTATACTGTGATACTGATTAAAAAAAATTATATTATCCAAAATTATTTTGGGTCAAATTTTTTTTATTTAAAAAGTTTAAATAGACAAAAACACGCAATACATTAAAATAATATGTCAATTAAGAATGAACCGAAAATTCAATACAGTTTCAATTAACCAAG
>JAUZND010006706.1:0-10650 GCA_034780555.1 Coelogynopora nodosa
GTGGTTATATGTTAACTAAAGCCATTATCCAGGACACAAAACCAAAACAGACCGAAAGTAGAAGCTGACTTAAAGAGATACAGTAGAAAATTAATAAGATGCGGGACTTAGGACCCTCAGCGGTGATTGAGGAAAATCATGAATAAGTCGATAGGATTATATTATTATAGCGAGTAATGTCAAACTTACAATATATATTAGTTCGAATAAATCAAAAAGAAAGTTTTGACGCAACTTTAACAATGTAAATTAGAAGCACAACCACCCGTTTTATTGTTTTTTTAATCATTTACGAAATAATTGACAGTATTAGTTTATTCGTTAACTTAATGATATTTATCGTTGACAACAAAATAACAAGCAAATAATTCATGACATGTATTTAGACAAGGAAACCTTTGGTCGGTTTCCAATATGGCGTCGCTGATAGCAGTAGATCACAGCTCACACGACCGAGTGAGACCTCACTACCCTCCCCACTCACTCTTGTTATGAAGATCATCCGTGCAGGCAGCAGAGGAACAAGACGAGTAGAAGGTGGTGGATCGAGGGGAGTGCAGGGTGACATCTGGCATGCCGTGTCCAGGCTCGTAGTCGTGGATGGAACCTTGACGAGATACGGTTGGTGTGGTCTCCACGGAGATGGTGGTGTGGACGGTGTGCTTTGTGTCTGAAGTGGACAAGTCACATCGTAATGGTCATTCCACCAATGACGTAGATACTAATGATTCTTATCTACTAGTTCAAAAAACTTCAACGTGGCTTTCATATAAAATGACATACTGAAATGAATTATTACGCAATGAGATTAAAAGATGTAGTGCAATAACACAACATACATTCTATCTATTTCATAATATAGCTTAATACCTATAGTAAATTTCAGTTTTATGCTTTATTGCACTAGGCCCTAAGGTGAATTCTGTATCATTAATCGTACATAAATGGTAATAAAATATATTTACCCACCTTCGACTAATAAGACTGTGACAATTATCCAACAAAATGTCGCAGAATTTGAATGTATTACAAAGAAAACATTTGCAGCGAACAAATTATAAATCTTCACAACCGTTGTTTAACTTATTTATTGATTAAAAACAGATCAATAAAAGTGAGACGTCGACAATTATGAACTATGATGCATTTTACTAACTTGTTAATTAATTACACAATAGATGAACAATAGGGCTGTACAACAGGTAATAATTAAATATTACATTTATTTAAAACAATTAATACTAAAATAGTCACATAGAGAAATAAATACAGAACAATAATATTTATTGTGGAACTCGTTTTCGAGAATTTAATCTCTTTATCAAGGCATAAGTTATTGTAACATATTAAAATAACATTGGGGAACTTCCACAACGTTTCGCGAAAGATTTATACAGAAAATGGATGAAATAATATCAATGTTTTTTACCATCAAAATCGAAGCATACACTAACAATAGTATTAAAAACATGTTACGATCTTGGTATATACAAAATTATTAACAAGACTACATCGAATTACAAATGGTGGAAAAGTATTTCATTTTTAAACATATGACACAATTTATTACCTACAACTTGTTATGAAGATATGAATTCGTTTATGTTCATAATGTAGCCAATAAAATACTTGGTAACAGTTAATCAATATTTACAAACAGGTAATATAACTAGGTATATTTACCTAAATAACAATTCACATAATGATTTGAAATATTAATTTGATCCACTTTATCTTGGACCATAAATGTAACATTATATATATACCCAATACATACAGATGGCCTGCCTATGCTAATTGAAATGACAAATATATGACAAAAACGATGTGAATTACTTTCTATGTAACTGCAGATATTATTCGTTAAATTTCAATAATACAAATCGTGTGACATTGAAATATCATAAAATACAGTAAACGCTCTGATGGTAGGTACCTATAGGATCATCCCATTTTTTATATCAATTATAAAACTTGGAATCTAAAATAATTGAGTTGGCATATAAAGAGTACATATTCGTCAAAATATTCTGAATAATTTGCCAAAGGATACAAATCATGTCCAAACTGATCTCTGGTCTGTTTGACTAGATATCTTTCATCAACAGAATGTAACAAAAGTCACATATCTGACGGTAAGAGCTTGATGTCATTGGGTTATTGTACTAGGATCAATGAATTAATTAGAGCTACAGACACAACTGTATATAATTCTTACTGGGACTATGAAACATGTATCATAGTGTATAAACATGGCATTTAATAATACTAGAAGATACACACTTGGACAGTACCAGCCAACTGGGTCGGAATAGACTGTAATAATACACAACATTAATAGAACACGGTACATCATTCAATTTGATATAACAGAACTATTCCATACAAACTGCAGAAATAATTTAATGGTGGAAATTATGATAAATATAACAGTATAATCAAAACCTATGACGTGGTCTTCTCCGATTGGACGATTGGCTTCCATGAGAGTCTTCTTGTCGGCATCACCACGATAAGAGGCCTGTAAAATGGAAGCAGACAAACTACTTGTACACTACTGTTTAAGTAGTATAACAAATAAAATATGTTTTGATTTGTTTAACGAAAGTTTTGGTCTAGCTTAAGTTTTTAGTTACAACAATTAACGAAATTGAGGTACCTAAGACAACAATGAAGACTGGTTCATGAATGATGTTGTGTTATTATCTGCTGCAAAATAACACTATTCTTCATATTAAAATCCCATTTTAGATTACACGATTAAACATTTAACGAAATATATAAAATAGTTATACTTAACAGCTATTAACATGTTAACAATCTAAATCAAGAATGAAATTACTTTATCAGAATAAATATTTTAAATTAAAGCGGTCACTTTAGCTGATAATAACAGGATCGATTTTTGTTCAAGGTCATCATATTGTTCAATAATAACGTTGGACTATATTCTTTGAAGTCAAGAATTTGAACCCACCCATGGTATTGTTTATTTACGATTGGTAGGTACCAATAGAACGAAGTCCTCTCAAACACCAAGAAAATGAATTGTATAATATATGTAAAGTTAGAAATAATCCCCATTATCATACCTGACTAATAGTGAGCATTGTCTGCTTCTGTTGTATCATAAGTGGGTCGTCAGTGACAGAGATTTTAGAACCTTTACTCTTCACAAAGTCTGCATGATATTTAACCTTAGTGAATGGGAACACAATCACAAAAAGACAATGATATCGGTTATGTGATCAAATACAAATATCAAATTTAAGTTCGACAATACTGAAATTACACCTATATATTATAATACTATTTAGGATTTCTCTATATTCTTATAAGATTCTGATATTTTAATACTTGTAAAAACCCACAAATTAGGTACAAATAATCGATAAATAACATACTATAATCGATGTAATACGAACAATATAATTTATGTAAAAAACATGCTTATGACAAATATGGAGTGAAATAGGTATAAAATTACATTGATTAATTAAATGTTTTCCAGAAGAGCAGAGGAGTATTCACTGACAAATTTTAAGACTTTAATTCTAGATTAAAGACAGTCTACATAATATGTACTGAAAAAATAGTTTTATTAATAATTTTATAGTATAATAATACATTTTTTAGTTGAGTTCTTTATATTTCAATTAGATTTGAATGGGATATTTTAAATATACTAGAATTAAGTTAAACACATTAATTACAGAGTAATTAGTTTCTTTAAAACAATTAAATCGAATAGCTATCTGTTAAAATTATATAGGCTATTTTTTAATGAATAAACTTAGTATACAAAAATTATAATCAAATAGAAAACATTCACCACTCAATTAACATATTTATAAAAGAATTCATACACAAACAACTACAATAAATTCGATTATAAGCAAGTGTTAACTTACATTACTAAGAACATTGGAGTTGGTGGTCACTCTCTGCATTTCTGGTGTGTCGGCAATAACCGTAAATTTTGATGGTTGTGGATAGTGTCTGTAATGGATAGTTGAATCGGAAAAATTTGTAATTCACACAACAGATTTAGCTCCTAAGAAGGATGGGAAAGAAGGACGAAAGAAAAGAAAATTCCACATAATAAACTAAAGCTAATGTAATTAGTCTGTGAAATATTTGTTTAACTATTAATTGGACATTAAAATGAGATGTCACATACTATATAAATAAGGTGGAGAATATAATTATAATTATAAAAATAATATATATATATATATAATGAACTTTTTTCAAATCAAATTTAAAACATAGTTTATTTGTAAACTAAAAAATAACAAGAATTATACTTCTGTAAAGTTCAAGAAGATAAAAATGTGCAATTCTTTCAATATTATAAAAACTATGAAAACCACACATTTCACTTACGAGGGGCAGTAGGGTTTCTTCTCAAAGCTTTTATAGTTATTGACACTGAGAGTCACTTTACAAATCTCACACTTGAAGCAGGATTTGTGCCAAATCTGAAAAAAATTACACAAATTAATAACACACAAACATGTAATTGTGATTAATTTCTTATTAAATGTGTAGTACATTTAGTTGTCAGGTACACAATTAGAAGTACACCATAGAGAAATCAGGCATAATTAATACATTATAAAATACAAATAAGTCAAAACGATTTACAGCATAGTTTCTGAAATAGATTAATTTATGCTTTTTTATTAATTTTGTTGATGAAAATCTGTGAAAAAACAAGCTTATAAGCAAAACATTATCTGAGTAATTATCAAATTATAATTATGTATATTCAGTCTTTTACTCTAGTTAAATAAAAAGAGCACCATTATCATCTGAAATAACTTTTAGTAAGAAATTGTAAATACTACTATATACATGTTATGATATAAACACACTCATAAATTAGCAATTGAAACTTTAAATGCAATTAGATTCAATTAAGTTAATGAATAGTTAAAAATAGCCAAATTTGTTAGGTAACCTAAATAATAAATAGCAGTGTTTAAGCAGAAGATTTTAAACCATTAATGTTTTCATAAAATTAGCAGAGCATATTATTTTCATAGGACTATGCCAAGCTTAAAAATAAATTTTTTAAAATCATAAATTTTAGGTGGCCAAAGTTAATATTTAATGTAAAAGCCACTACCCCTTATAAAACAAAATAAATTTTGATAATCAAAAACAGTTCTAAACTGTATATTTAAAGATAATAAAAAATTATGCAAATAATAGTTATACAAGGATGGTGTTGTTTACACATACTTTATAATTCTAAAAGTAAAAGATTAATTATTTGTCATGTTTGGAGGACACAGTGGTAAACATGTTTTTCTTTTTTTTAGTTAAAAGGTCACATTTATACAATTTTTAGAAGGCAATAGTACATAAAATTAACACTATTAATTCACAAAATGAAATACAAACTATCCACACCAAACATGTAAGGGATAACACCTAGGTACATAAAGTTAATTAACATTAATTATTGACTCAGATGGAAATAGTACATAACAGTATTAATTCAAATGGCATGAATTCATAGACCTGACTCCATGAGTTTCAGGCCCCTGGTGAGGCAACTTTTTCTTTTCCAGTCCCTTGTTAATTTGTGAAACTTGCTTAGTGAACAGTCTAAAACACAGGTTTCTTAATCGAAGCCATTTGCAATATCTTATTTCCATTAGTAATTGCATGATCCACTTCTTTTAGACCAGTTTTCTCCCTTTTGACATAATCATCAACTGAACTTGTTTTTTGGCTTTTTTACCCAATTCCTCCCTATTCTTTTTCCTTTCTACTTCTTCTGATCCAAATAATTGTAATATTTTTGCTAGGAATGCTTCAGTCCAATAAAGCTTTACTGATTGAGAAGTCTAATACACCCCCAACTTGCTATTTTAAGAATTTCAAATGTTGTTTAATTTTTTTTAATTTTAGAAAATTCAAGAGGTGTGATAGTTTTTGTTACATATGCTATAGTCATGTTTCTCTAATTATTAAAAATATTTTATAACAGGCTTTGCAATTTTAAAAATTATAGAACAAAAAAATAGATGAAGTTATGTTGGAGAAAAACATAGCTTTATTGTTTAAAGTAAATAATTTACTAAACATTTAATTTTTTAATTTAAAAAGGTTATGCAGTTAGTTACTTTCATAGCAAATATATAATAAAGCAGATATAAATGCATCATAACTGGCCTGCTCAAGAGTTTATAAGGAGGTAGTAAAACTAAATGGCAAAGATTTTAAAATATGTTTATCAAAATATTAACTACTCTTAAAATTAGTCAGTTAAGGTTTTAGTATTGCTGAACAAAAACATAAAATGAAATATATAAAATTTACCATATTACTAAAAAATAAGATTCAAATGAGTTTTAAGAAGGCAAGGTCACCATGAATGAATTAATGATATAAGGTCAAACAAATATTATAAAAGTAAAGAAAAAATTATAATGTATAAATGTAAATTGATTGGATTATTCATTTAAATTTTAATGTTTACCTATTTTTTTTGTATTTTAAGCACATTAAAAAAAATTCTGTTGACTTTATTAATAAATGTAAAATATGGTTATAAGTATTATTAAAGATATTTTAAAAAACATGCTTAAATAGTAAATATGTATATGCACATTAATATAACTAATATATTTACTGAAGCAAAGAATAAGTTAATTAAATAATAATTTTATTTATATAGAAATATATACCTACTCAAAAAAATCACTTGGTTTTATTTTTTAGCAATACAATTTATGCAATAAAACAATTTTTTAATATTTATTACATGAAATTAAGGTGCTTTTGTTTTTAAATAATATTTTGTTGTATTTATTATGATTAATAAAATATTTCACACACCTATTTATTATGTTTGTTATCAAATGTAGTTCAACAGTATTACCATTTAAAATATTTTTTAATAAAAAGTCATAACTTAAAATTCATTATGGCTTAATTATTAAATTATCGATGAATTATATAAACACCAATAATTTAGTGAACAATTAAAAAAATAATTACATTTGATTAAAGTATGAATTATATATTTTAATTTTTATGGTTGCCAAAATATATATATATATAATAAAGATTATTTTATATTGAGCCATATTTGTTTTAATAATAATGCAGTTTATATTGAAATCAGACATGAGAATGGTTTATCGTTGTTAAGGCGGAAAAATGTTGTTATTGTAAAACTCCAATGTGGGTCTGGGGGCGGAGCCCCCTGCAGGGTTTGGGGGGGGTTAGGGGGGCGAAGTCCCAAAAAAAAGGTGAAATTTTGACAAATCCTACCCACAGGCGGACATGTTTTAAGTGTTTTTGTGGGTGCTAAAAAAGTTTGGTAACTCATTTTCACTTAAACAGAACATACAAATACACCCCCCCCCTCACCCCTACATTATTACAGCAGTTTTAAATAAATTACAAGAGTGACCAAAATTACTTCCCCCATGGTGGAAATCTGCCGTTTGCCAGACGATTCTCATGTCTGTGAAATTAAAATTTTATTTGATAAAGATAATAAAAAGATAACTTGCATCTATACTTTTTGGTGTTTATTCAGTATTCTGGACCCATCAAATTATAAATCTGCAAGAAATAGAATATTACTTAGCTAAAAAATCTTATAAGAATATTTACAATTGTTTTAATTTTGATGTTTTGTTTATAGTTTCATTTTAGTTGTTAGCATATTCTGCAATTTATTTGTATCAAATATTTTTGTTTATTAAATTTATATTATTTCTTTATTTGTCTGTTTTCTGTTTTACTACAATAACTGTTATTGTATAATTTAGATAAATATTTTGTTTGTAATATTGATTTTGGTGGGTTCAGAATTAAATTTTAGAATGATCATATAGTTTTAGCTAATATTCTTTTTATCACTCATTTATAATGTGGTGAGTGCAGAATACTTAGTAAGTGCCTACATTTTCTATAGAAATGAATATTTATTTTATATTAAAGTATTTTTTTTAGGTAAGTCCTTTTATGCCTGTATATCTTTCACATGTTAATATATTACAAATAATATAAGCATATAGCAAAAGTTTATTATCATAAATAATTTATTTTTATTTAACTTAGATAAATATTTTTAAATTTATTAAAAATAAAATGTATATATTTTAATAATTTTTACATTAATCTGATTAATTTGTAAAATTAAAGTTAAATAAATTATTTATATTAGTGGTAATTGTTAATTTGAATGTATTAATTGCTTTTAATATAGTAAATTATATATAATGTTGTATGTTTACCCAGTCCCAGTCAAAAAATCAGCTCAACTTTAGTTTTTAATTTTATTTGTTGCAGACTATAATTTTAATGCTAAATTTAGAGGTAATTTTTTTTATTAAATAATTGTTTTTAGTGCTTATAATAAAATTTGGTTTTTTAATAAAAATAAAGTTAAGCATATTCTTTGACTAGGTTAAACATTAAAAATATTTATATATATATTTAAAAATTTAATAAAAATGATAAACATCTTTGACTATATTTGTGCAATTACTTACTTGATCATGACATTTAAATTGTTCCAATGGATACACTACTTTCCGGCAGGAAATACAAAATTTGTTCATGGTAAAATGTAAGGTATTTTTCCTTCTTTTAGTAATGTTTTTATCTCCAAACAGCCGAACTTCAACAATGACTAATAAGCGATTCAAAAACGGGTTGGGACATTATCGATTTCTTTTTAAAACTAACAATGTTAGTAAATTGGTTATAGGAATATAATAATTGTTGTATTACTATTAATATCAGATAATGAATATAATCTTTAAAATATTATTAACAATAAAATTACTGTCAACAGTGTGAAATATAATAATATCACAATGTAATTTGAGCAAATCTTTGAAATTGAATAAACTGTCAATTATCCAATTTCATAAAAATACGGCAAATTCAAACTGTTTCTATTTGTTTTTACATTAGTAATTTTTAATCGAATTTTATCTATTTTTTTAAATCAAAGTGATGTAACAGTAATTGTTTTTTTTAAATTATATTCAGGAATATCGTATCCCCTGTAACACTCTTTTTCTATTGTTGTCATCATATTAAAACAAATATGTAAATAAAATGTAAATGTAAAAACAAATGTAAAAACCAAATAATTTTTAAATTAAGATTTCCTCTCGTTTGTTTGTTTCCTCCGATCCTAAAATTTGGGTATATTTACTTCGCATTTTTCTTGCTGTTTTTCATCCAGATTTATGTCATAACCATCCAAATATCGTCAAGTTTTATATATATGTAATTATATTTTGATTATAGTAAACGTTTTAAAAAATCTTTTTATTAAGTAAGAAACATATCTTATTTGATGTACATTATTTTACAATAATAACAGTGCGGAGAAAATGTATACAATATAAAGATAAATGCATGTTGTGACGTTAACTATTTTAAATGTATGGTATTCCATGTAGATACTTGCAATTATTCAAAGTCTATTCCTTATTTTAAAATCCTAGAGGATGTTGTATCGATGAGCACGGATAGATATATCGTCTTCTTAGAGAACATGGTTGAGATGTATGAACAAGAAATGCATATGTGGGTTTTGAAAATATAATATCATGATAATGCCAGACCCCATACAGAACTTGTTTTTATTCAGTGGCTATAAAAAGACCGGCACATATTTGGTTTGACAAGCTCCATATGATATATACCTGACATTAATCTAACATTTTGAAACTTACACAACTCAAAAAAATTTCACCACTGTTGCAAATGTTCGATAGAGCTGTACAGGATTAAGCTAGATTCATTGACAGAAAAATATTTTTGAAGCTGATGGTATCTATATATGTCATTTGTCAATCGAAGTAGTATATAGGAAGGGTGGATTCGGGCACACTTCTTGACATTTGACACCCCCCTACCCCCTACTCCCTTCCCCCTATCCCCCTACCCAAACTATCCACTTTACCCCCTGCAAGTGAAAGAGAATATCTAAATTTAAAAAGTTGTAAAGGAACATATGCAGACCACAGAAATTATTAGAAAACACATATGTAATTATTATATTTAATGAAAATTTTGTAAAAATTCACTTATATGACCAACTGGAATTAATTGCGACAATATACAACGAAACCGAAAATATAGACTGTCTAAAATTTATAAAATGGTTTTGTTTATGAGAATAATAAATTATTTGCATAAAACGACATATTAAAATATAACATTTTAAATATTATTCAAATTGTACGTTTTGTATAACCAAATAGTATCATAAAAGAACATTATAAACATGACAAATAACAAAAGTGTGTTTAACATGTAAGAAAATATCACTTTTTGTAAATGAGCCATGTTGTAGACCATCATAATTACTAGAGTTACTACTCGTCACTATTACGGAGTTAATTAAGACAATACAGAAAGAAACAGAGAGTGTAAACCATCTTAAATTAAAAAAAACTATTTTATTTATGAAAATAATAAATTATTTATGGGAATAATGATATTTCTATTATGAGAATAGTACATTATTTATGAGAATAATAAATTATTTATGGGAATAATAATATTTTTATTATGAGAATAGTAAATTATTTATGAGAATAATAAATGATTTATGAGAATAATAAATTATTTATGAGAATAATAAATTATTTATGAGAA
>JAUZND010006707.1:0-10649 GCA_034780555.1 Coelogynopora nodosa
AGCAATATCTTAGATGTATCTATAGTTAATAAAAAAACATAGATTGTATGTGTAGAGCATTGCATTGATATCGAGTCGGAGAACTTATTGAAGCCCCCTTGTAGTAGTTTTTTAGTCATGTTGCTCCCCTAGGTAAGATATATTTAAAATTATGTAATTAATGTAGATAACAGCATATAATTCATGACAGTTATGGTAAGATAAATCTATAGCTTCTCCTATCTCTAATATATGCGAGCACACATCTCATTCTTCATCATTCTGACAACATGAGAAAATCCTTGTAGAGCACAAATATTAGTTCTCTTGTTACTCAGAAAGTTGCCCAAATGACAATTAAAACATTACAGTCACTTCAAAATGATGAATCATTTAATATTTTTTGGATAAATATTATGAGAAAGTACCATGAACTTGCCAGGAAGGAGAAAAAGACTTGCATAATGTACTACCAAGAGCCAGGGATATTCTGATGATGAACACCATTCTTTTATCACATATTTCTATCAGCTGATATACTTTGAGGCTCTGGACATGATCATCAATTGTATTTAAAAACAATTTCATTAAGAGGGCTATAAAAATTACTGTACACTCAAGCAGCTTTTGCTGAAAGCATATACATATGAAAACTATGACAGGAACTTTAATCTGTTATTGAATTCTATGTTACAGATTTTAATTGTCAGGCTCTCGGTATTCAACTCAAGACTCTAGCATCACACTTTGGTGATCGTTTCAATGGAAACAGCAGCAATTATCTTATTCAAATATTGTAGTCCCTTTCAAATTACTAAAGGGGATACTTATCTGAAGTCAGTACAGCTTTATGATTATTACTTGTTCTTCCTGCCAAAAATTCCATAAGTAAACATTCATTTAGTGCCTTAAAACATAAAAATTTACCTGCAGATAATGAGTCAGTCTAGATTGAATCACATTAGGCTGTTACATATTTACATGGACATTTGATGGACACTGCCAATTTATTTATTTGTGAAAATACCTTCTAAAACAAAATTTTTTGACAATTTTTAAAACTGTTTATTTTTTGGTAAGTGTTATATATCTGGGTACCTTTACATATGTATTCTATAGCAAAGATTCAAATGACTTTAATAGTACTTTTGTTATTCTTATATATGCCTATTTGTTGTATTGTTTCAGGTGTAGTTATTATTGATTATTAGCAGTGATTCCAAGCTAAGGTGATTAATACTTTGATTGATTATGTTATTATATGTAAATTAATGTTGTATTTTTTTCTAATATACATTATAAATTGAACTCAAAAACTGTGTGTAACTAAGTTTAGTAAGGTTTCAGTATGAATGGCATCCATATACTATACCATTGGTCATAATGGCATAGAAAAAAATCACTTTGACACCATTGAATGCTAGTGACTCTGTTCTATAGAATTGGCTGCAAGTGAATTTATGATTGTTACATAATTGTTTTATATTTTATTGATATTGTATAGTATTCTATACTACTAACAGTAAATTTACAGGAGCCAATTTTTTCAAGATAAATCCACATTGCAGTAGCAGATCCAAGTAGGGGTTTAGGAGGTCTAAACCCCCTTGGGCTTAATACAATAAAATTATATCACTTTTTGTCAATTTATATTGACATATTTTAATCCTAACTCATAAATGTATCTTAAAATACAATATATTCATATACAATCCTATATTACATATTAACATTTTATGTATGACACAAGTTTATGTTGAAAATGTTGGTACCAACAAAGAAATAAGAAATGTATATTCTGATTTCTGGAAATTGTTAACTGCATTAGGTAAAAACTCCTGATCTAGAAGATAAGAGAATTTATAAATGATTATTTTATATGCCTTTAGATGCATTCTGAGCCATATATTTTTTATTTAGCATTACAAGCTGATGTAGAGGCCTGGCTGAACACCTCGCCATATACAGTGGGAGATTGTTCTGAACTTTCCACCCGCCACAAAATAAATACCTACATCTGTCCCTAAATTGTATTTAACTAATAATGACCCCTAATATGAGTAATGTCTAATGACTAAACATGATTCTCTATCATTATATATAAAAAATAAAGCCATAATAAATATTAATCAAATTCTGCTTACTAGGGATAATCAAACTATAAAGCATACAAAACATAAAACTATTTAAAAAAAAAATTATATAAAATATTAAAAATTATTTTTTATTATTATTAAATATCTATATTCCTTAGCATAATAATTGAACATATATCATTTTAAAATTCTAATTGTAATCAAACTTAAAATCAAAAATATCTAAGAAATACATTTTATTAATTTGGTCTTTCAGTATTATTTACTTACAATATTATATAATTATAGTATATTTACATATTTTTAAAATATATTTTATAAGTTTATTTTCAAATAATATTAATATAGTTAATTCAATTATATATAATAATACATTAATTAATTATGCTAAATATATATTTTATAATTTATCTTTAAAGTTTTATTATGTTTTAAGTTTTATTAAAGATGACTCAAACATCTAGATTCATTTGCTAATTTAAATACAGATTCTGTAATTAAATCTGTTATTGAATATAAAGTTGAATTTTCAGTTAAATTAGAAGTTAAAATTAAGTTTGAAACTCAAGTTGCATCTGCTATTGAACTTCCCCTATTATTTTCCAGCCAAATATTCACTAAAAATACTACTTATATTCTGAAGATTTTTACAGTGAAATTATCTATGGACATATCTAAAATAATCCTTATGTTTATTTCTTATGATCTATACTAAATTATATAGTGAAATAACCACCTTAATATATTATACTAATGTTACCTCATTATTTTTCAATAATAAAATTTAATTATTTTTGAATTTTTATATTTATCCTTGATTTTAAATGCTGATAAATTTAATTTCTTAAGCTGTATTTCCAGACATATAGAATTTTTATGAATATGCATACTGTACAGTTGTTTATTTTTATAGGTCTTGTAAAAGTTATAGAACTTCAATTAAATAGGGGTATTGGTGGTTGGATGTTGTTATCAATCAGGGATGCAAACTACTAAAAATATCAACTTGCCATCCAGGGTAAGTGGCTGGAGTGCATTTGATTAACATATCATGAGTGCATTTCAATTAACCCATTCTCCTCTTTCACCCAATCAGATTTCAGGTACCTTATAAATTTTACTATTATCAATAAGTATACAATTTCAAACGTTATTTGCCTGAAAATGGTTTATAACAAAATGTCCTAATATATTGCAAAAAAGTAAGAAAACATAACTAATGCAAAGTACATACTGCAGTTCCTGCTATTATTTAGTCACATCATAAATGTTTTTTGTTTCACATTTTCTGCATTTCTTTTTCATAACTTTATAAATCTAGATTAATCAGGATTAAAATGAATCTTGTAAATCATAAAAATTCATGTATGATGGAAAATCTGACACATGTAGCAACTATTTCACACCTCTCTGCTAATTATCCGATTGCAGACTACTGTTTTCTCTACATATTAACTGAGGAAATGTACTTGTCCACATATAAAGACATTTATAAATAACCTTTTTTAAACAGTTTACTAAACTCCTTTATTAATTCATTTAGCTTTTTTGTATTAGTTAACTTTGTGGTTGGTATATTTATTCATTTAGCTTTTTGTATTAGTTGACTTAGTTGTTGGTCTAAATTGGTATGTTTTGGATGCTCCTTTATCGTTGGTACCCTATTTACTAAACTAATCTATGTATTCAAGTTTATTGAAATTTCATAAAAAATCCTTATACATTTTTTGCTAGTTATCATTTTAGAAAAACATTGAGCTCTCAATTTGAAGGCAAGTGTTATTCACTCCTAATAGCCTCACAGTGGGGACACCATGAGCAGTACATATATTTCATGTGTTATATAAAGTGAACCATTATCACATTTTGCATGGAAGTTTTGGATTGTTGACATTTTATAGTATACAACAATATATATTTTTAGTGTAATCCCTTTCCATGTTTTTCATTATTATTTCATCTTTTATTTAAAAATTCAAATTAACATTATTTTGATTTGAAAATATTAAAGCAGGAGGGGTTCAGTTGGCAGCTAACAGCAGTGTTAGTACATTTTACAATTAACTGAATTTCATCAATTATCCATATAAATTAATTTTTTTAATAATTTCCTAGATAAGTGGGAAATATATTAAATTTATAGATTGTAATTCTAATGATGATCTGCAAGAAGATACCTTAAAATATCTTACTCATCTCAAATTAATAATATGAGTTAAATTCCTTTTTCAAAATACTCTATATGTTCCTAAAAATAAAGCTTAATTATTATAACAAAGTAATGTAACATTTTCAAATATGATGCCATTGCATAAACATAAGAACTGTCTTCTTTTTATTAAATGTATATGTTGAAATAAAAATTAATGATATGTTGGGCCAACTGTTCCTGTATTTTACGTGCCTTAAAAAGACTGTACGATTTAACATGTTATATATGAGTAAAAGGTTTATCTATAAAATACCACATGAAACTGTTAATTAAATACATTTTAAATGAACTGTCCAAAACTATAAAGAAGAACAAATTGTATAAGAGTTTACCTCTTATTTAAAAATAATTTAGATAAGACATGCTTTCAATATATTGAACCGGTTAACACATTAAAAAATACAGTTTTACTTATTTGAAAGCTGGTAATTATTATATTAATATTTTTTACCAAAGAAAAACAGTGTACTCATATTTGTTTATTTTCAAATAGTTAATAAAGAATCGTTCATAAGTTAGATGTAAATAATATTTATCTAAATAGACAACAATTTTATCATGTTTTCTTCTATAATAAAATAATTGCTAGTTGAGGTAATTAGTATATGTTGGTGCCTACAGTCAAAATGCATCTAAAGAAATAATTAGTTTGATTATTTTTCCTATTTAAAGGCAATAGTATATAATATCATTTAATGGACTTAAAAGTATTAATGCTATATACACATAGTGCATATATAATTTTACATATAAATTTTTTTACATTATTTCTATAAATGTAATGTTATAGTAATATTATTTTAGTAGGATTTATATATACTATATATGTAACTTATCGGCTATATTAAAATCACTTTTAATACTAAAATAGTGTGACATAATGTAACATTTTAATATATTTTTTATCTTATTATGTTGAATATGTTATTCTACATTATAATTTCAGCCTTTTTTAAGATCGGCCTCCAAATATTGTATATAATTGGAGGATCTTTTGGATATCATGATCACAACTATTTTATATCCATTTCCATCCTCAAATTCACGGAGAATGTGGAGCCTCTTCCACAATTTGGTCATAGCGTTAATAGTTATACTTGGTAAGTCTTGTTATGTTGGTTTATTCAAAAATGTGTTTTTACAACGAGAAAAAATAACACCTTTACATTTTTATTAAATTGAGATATGGGCTTTCACTAATAAAAACGATATCAATGATTTTGGTTTATATGTTTTCTGTTTACCATGTTTTGTTTGTGAACTATTATATTTTTCCTCCAATAATTAGAGAGCTAAGTGGCTCTATTATTTTACCACATCATAAATGTTTTTTGTTTCACATTTTCCGCATATCCTTTTCATAGCTTTATAAATCTAGATTAATCGCGATTAGAATGAAACTTGTAAATCAGAAAAATTATTAATTTCAAAATAAAATGCTTTATCTTGGTCAATATATTTTTGCGTTTCAAATTAAAGTAAATCAAATATGTTGGTATTTGTTGTTTGGTGGAATCAAAATGTTACACTTATTACATTCTGAAAATAATAGATAATCTTATATTTAGGCTTCAGCTACGAGTACTTACATTATTTTTAATTAATATAGGCCTATTCAGATAATTTTATATATTAGATTTTCACGATTTGTATGTATGATCAATTCTAATTTTTAGTGAATCTACTATTTTAATTCATCTCTATGAATGTCTTGGAAGTATCCTTGTATCCTTAACGAACCCTCGCTTGAATCGGTTTGTTTCTCAGGCGTCCAGCCGGGTCACAGTCAAACACAACGTGGCTGCGACTACACAATCTGCAACCCGAACGCCGGCGATTTGGTCATCGGTCGCAGCGAATCCATCAGTGCCAGCTCGACCTGCGGACTCAAGGACGTCGAGAACTACTGCGTCGTCACCAGCACAGACCGTCGTTACGGCGAGAAATGCTTCATTTGCCTGTCCAGCCAGCCCTGGGACGACACCTACAACCCGAACAATCACGACATCACTAATGTCATTTCGCGGGTTCCGCCGGATACGCGGCGTTGGTGGCAGTCAGTGAGCGGCGTCAACAACGTCTCCATCCAGATCGATTTCGAGACCGAGTTCCAGTTCGTCTATACGCAGCTGCGGTTCAAGACCTATCGACCAGCGGCCATGTACTTGGAGCGGTCCTTCGACTTCGGGCAGACCTGGAAGAAGATCGCCTTCTATTCGGACTCGTGTGCGACGGATTTCCCGCATGTTCCGGAGGGCAAGCGTGTCAGTTTGAACCAGGTGACGTGTTTGGCGGAGTACAGTTCCTTGGAACCCTCAGAAAACGGTGTGGTAAGTTTATTATTGATTGCTTAATTTTTACATTCCATTAATTACATTCATACATAAGTTATTAATTTCTCTGTTAGAAGTTTATTGCAGCAAAAAGTCATGTAACAAATGTTCGAGTTTTCTGAATCGAATTGCTTTCATGCTTTCCGCGCCTGTAAGCAATACAGAAAAACCTACTGCTAAGCTTCCTATTTCGTTGATGATTAATCAGTTCATTGATTATTTAAAAATACCCTTCAGTTAAAAATTATATTTGGAAAACAATTATTATTCTGACATTAAATTTCATTGTTGTTTCACAATTTTAGCTACACCTGATAAATTTGTTCTGGCAGTCGAATACATTTAAAGATTAATATCGAACTAGAAAATTCCAGGACGATGTAACCGAGGATAGACGCTATATTTGAAATCGGCCATACGAAGTCTGTTGTCTACCCATAATTCCAACTATTTAAATATAGTTTTGTTGTATTTAATTTACAGTATTTATGTATCACCGTTATAGACATTATAATTTGTTGTTGGTTGATTAATTTGCTTATTTTTCAGGTGACCTACATAGCGGCACCCAGTAATCTTCACGGGCCGAAAAATCCCTTCAGTGAGGTTCGACAAAATCTAGTCAAAATGACGAACTTACGAGCAGTTTTTACGCGACTCAACACTCTTGGTGAGATTACTTTTAATTTACCGATTTTATGAGCATTATATTTCTTTGCTTAGGGTAAAAATGAAAATTACATTTCAAATAGGATCTACATACAATAACACATTTATTATAGTTTAAAACAAACATTTAAAAATAAAATTAACTGGTAAAGTAAAGCAATTAAAATTCATTACAAAGTGTGCATTTTGTAGTCAAACATAATTTTAGAATATTATCATAGACCATTACCAAAAAAGTTATGGTAATATACGTAGGTTTTGTTTCAATTCTTAATCTTTTATTTAAATTTCATGTTTAGCAATATGTGTTTTGTATGCTGTGAAAGGGTTTGTTTTTAATATATTTTCAATTTTGCACTATGTGTAGACGTTTATAGTGTAAAGGCCAGTCTTTGTTAAGGTCATTTCTCAGTTGTTTATCGCCTTAGTTTGTACAGCATAGTGAATGTTTATGACGCCAGTTGTGATTTACGATGGCGCCGTTCTTCAAACTAGAGTTGGACTCTATATTGGTCGTGTAGGCAGGCAGCCCCTCTGGGTGGTTTTGAATTGACCCCCTCCAGCAGCTAGAATCGTGACAGTTCGGAGAAGCGCACATGTCACTCGAGCCTTCTTTGAGCTCTGATAACAGCGGTTTGATCTGTAGGTATATATCTTACCGTTGACGGATCTAGTGAAGTTGTCGAATTGCTTTCAGTTGAGACGATGGCCCTGCTTTAGTAATGTTATATTCTGTGATCAGGGAATAGTTTGGCTTATTCGGATGATTTTTCAAAAGTAGTAGAATAACATTATTTATTTGTTTATTGTTTACTTATCTTATATATTATTTATTTGTCAAGTATAGGTTGTTTAAATTGGTTTATAGTAATATTTCTATATTATGTTAATTACTTCCTTTTATGTGGATTTATTTCACCTTTAAAAGTTGTGTTGATATCTCTAAAGACTTTAGACAGACCTACAGTACTAGTTTTATGAGTATAAACTAAATGTATTTCACATATGTTGATTAGTTAGTTTCACTTACAATAGTTGTAATTTATAAATATTTATTTACTGGGAATCGACAAAACCGTGTTGTTTTCATTAAGATTTATCAAATTGATTGCTTTTTAATATTTCTGATGGTACATTAAAAACAATTATTTTTGAGACAGATAACTGACTGTTGTGTTGAAGTGTTACTATATGTAGAAAATGTCTTTTACTATCAACTTAACTTGGCATTTTTTGATTGTCAATTTTATACTTCGAATGCAGTTTGGTATTTTTGAAGATAGTCATATTGACTTATACTAAAGGTAGGTGTAAAAATTGTAAAGTTACTTAATGTAAAATATGGAAAGTTTTCAATTAGCCAATATACACATAAATAACTATATAGGATAGATACTACCACATTACATACCTAGTCCTTTTCTTAAAAAATGAAACATTGAATATATTAAAAGATATTAGCAAACATTAGTTGGCAGTTACAAGTTAACTTTTACAAGTCTTGACAACGTGTCCATCCGCTTGCAAACATTCTATTAATTTATATAATTTCCAACTATACTTAGATTATTTTTTAAATTAATTACAGGTAATTAATCATATGCCTTAATTATATATTTAATAAAGTATAATCACCATTTCATGTCATGACATATCTTTCATACTAGAGATATCATATTGCTTTTAAGGTTTATATGGTTTGTAAAATATTTTAATGATTTTTAAAATGTCAAGAGTAATGTCAAAAAGTTATGAAAAATTAGTTTTTTAAAACTGTTATATATACAATACTTCAAATAAATAGGTTTATATTTCGTCATATTTTATTCAAAATTTTTAGTCTTTTGAGAAAATTCTAATTGAAGCTGAAATGTATATTGTTCATTTATAAGCCTTTAAGTTAAGTGTCTATACTATAATTTTAATATGTATACAATACTTTCATATAATGAATAGCAATATGTATAATATGAATCTGTCTGCCAAATTACATATATTATAATACCATATTGTGTAAATATTTCAAATGCAGAACTTGTTACTAAACTAATCAATCCTACACTTCTAGTTAACAGGTGGGAATTTAATTATAAGCATTTGCGGTGTTAAGTGAAGAAACCCATGTTCACACTAAAAGTGTCCATTTTCTGACAAAATTGTTTAAGTCAATACATTGTACTTCAATATATATTTTTCTAACTACTAAAATATATTTTTTACATTCGGAAACACAGTTTAAATAATTTTATAGCATAAATTTGTGGATTACTGTTAAGTGTATGTACAAATTTTGAACATAATATAAGATTTTTTTAAACTGTAGTAATAGTTTAAAGTAACATCTGTGAGATGATAAGTCTTAGTTCTATTAGACAGATTTTATGTGTTATAACAATAGGCTATATTAATGTTATAAGCCCAAAACTTCAATGTTTAATAAATATGATACTTAATATCAATTTACAGAGAACTATTAGTAGTTCATTATAATTTATAAATGTTGTCTTATAATTTCGTTTTTTATAAACCATCGGAACGACGTTGCATGCAATTTTACTTTTGAATTGTAAAGTTTTGGTTGTGTTAAACTGTAGTGTATATTCATTATCAGAAAACTATCAATATTGGTCAAAGGAACTGATGTATTTAAATACGATAATAATTAATTTGATTTGACGAACAAATTTATTCACGACATCTTTCAATTCGAGGTTGTTAACTTATTCAGTAATTTGATAACCTCGGCGCCATCAAATGTATTTTCTATGACTTCAGTCATTCGGTGTGTGTACTATAGGGAATGTATTTCTTTTCATAGCGTTACATATTATTATAGTGTGCTTAATGATGATACAGTTATGTATGTAGCTGTAGCGTAGTCATCATCTTGATGCGAAGTATTTCATAACTCTTGATTGTAATTTAACCTAGCCTATACAATATATGTTGTTTGTGCACTAGGCCGTCTGCCTCAGTTCCACAAGCACATAGTTCACTATTATGTAACAGAATATATCCACTTTGGTTTTTGACGACTCTTTCATTGATACCGGTTCTGGAAAATAATATGGTGAACTTTTCACGGACTCAAATGAGAAAATAGTTTTGCATGATGCTATTATACACGAGTTAGCAGTAGGTACGGGTACATATTTTAAATCTGTTATGAGTCATAATTTCATTCATCATGGATAACCTACTCGCAACTCCAGTGCTCTAAATTTTATTTTTATGGTTGTTCGATATAGTCATATATAATATAGACTTATAGACAAATACCATGAATATTAAAAAGACACAAAACAAAAACTTCTTCAGATACATTTTATTAATAGGAGGTCCGACGTTTCGCCATTACGG
>JAUZND010006709.1:0-10648 GCA_034780555.1 Coelogynopora nodosa
TTCTCATGTGGGTTATCCCAATTATATCCCACGTGGGATTTACATGGGCTATTGTGGGGCCCATCAAAATATTAATTGTATTGTGGGAACCCACATGGGCTCCCATAAATGATCTTTTTCCTTTTCCACTGGGATATACCAAAATAGTTTGATACTCTGCCGTAGAGCTGAAATGTAGGTGACAAAATGAGTATCTTATTGATTTTTTTCGACCTCGTCTTCTATTTGTTCCATTGCCTCGTCATTTTTCATATAAATGAATAGTTCAATATAATTCATCATTTTGTCTTGGACTTTGTGTTTCACCTCCTTCTAAGTCAATTTCTTCTGCATGTTTTTCTGTATGTCCTCCAGATTTGAAGTCAGAAGAGTGGACTCTTTCTATTCCTTGTCGTCCTCCACCGTATCATCCATTGATATTATTGATGTTTCCTTCTCGTTGAACTGTATTGATTCTTCTTCTGTCTCTGATTGATTTGAGTTTGATTTCTTATTTGTTCGACATCTTGTGTTGATTGATATCCAATAAATATGGCAATTAGTTCAAATTATCTTTTTCAGTTTTGTAGGTTTTTGTGATCGATAATGATCCGGATCATAAAAGAAATTTATGGGGTTAGGGGAGTCAAACGTCAAAATTTCAAGTGGTGTGCCAGCATCGACCCTTTCTATACTACTCACATTTCATCATATTTTTTATGTTTAGAATGTCTTTTTTATAGATTTTGGTTATATAAAACTTACAAATTAAATTATATATAAAATGTAACATTTTAATATGCCGTTTTGCCGTCTTGCACAAATCATTTATTATTCTCATACATAAACTAGTTAGATTGTCTCTTACACTGTCTGTTTCAAAGAATCTAGAGCGAGCTCTAGATTCTTTGGTCTGTTTCGTTCTATATTATCTTAATAGATTATGATTGGTCATATAAGTAAATTTTTACCAAATTATCATGAAATATAATCATCTTGCGTGTTTTCTATTACTTTCAATGGCCCACAGCAATGTTCATTTACAATATATGTTCTATTTTCTTAGATGTTAGGCCTATTTTAACTTATTTTTGAAGTTTAGAATGTACTTTTGTGATTTAATTTGGTTATACAAAATGTACAATTTGAATACTATTCAGATTATTATATTTTAATCAAGCGTTTTGCACAAATAATTTATTGTTATCATAAATTAATAAGTTTTTTTAAATTTTGGATAGTCTCTAAATTATTATATCCCTAATATTTATATATTTCAAATTTGTTAAATATTTAGTTTAAAATGATTCATGAACTTGGTTTTTCTATAGTAGGCTATTAATAAAGATCAACCAGCATTCTGTTTTTCGTTATTTATTATTATATAAACCTTTCATATTATTATATTACCCTTTCATATTATTATAACCTTTCATATTATTTTATAAATATTCTTTTATAAATAATGTCTGAAAATAAAGAAATTCAGACAAAACTGTGTTAGAAATATATGGAATGTATTTATAATACAAAACATCGTTGTATTAAATATGTAATGAATTTAATTTTGCCCTTACGATTATTTTTTTCACTCATAGTAATTAAAAACATTGATGATTATTAAGCATTTTTAATTAATGAATTGTGTTATATGAAACAGTGTTATTAAAAAAATGATTATTAAAAGCTGCTACACGCTATTTAACATCAATTAATACTGTAAACATACAACATAGCATAATATTATATAAGGATGAACATAAAGCAATATATATATATAAATAGTCAATCAACGAATGATATAAAAAGAATCTCAATTCCTCAAAATTATTTTTTTCATTTAAAGTTAAAAAATAAAATGATTTTAACGATTATATTGATTAGTCTGGTTGGTGTTCTGCTTGGTAAGTAAACAAATATATTTTTATTAACATAATCATAACACATCTACTTGCCACGTTTTGTTGTTGAAAAAGAAGCGCTTCCATTAAGAGTAGAACGGACAGATAAAAGTAAAAATTCACGTATTTTCGTTCACTATCGCTTTCATATAGGCCTACTTTGTTAATTGTGATAATAATTTTTTGTATATTATAAAAATGATGGTTCTTTTAAATTTCGTTGTGGAATTTATAATTTCATTTTTATATGTAATAATAAAACATTTCTACCATTTAAAAAATTAATTATTTCAAAGGTTAAAAATTTATTATGTCACCAGTTAGTTTCCATATAGCTTTGATAAGATTCTAGTGATATAAAATGAGGATTTTTCGCTAATAACTTAGTACGGGATGGTGTGGCAAAAGTTGCTAGTCTTGCCAGATTTTTAATTTATTACATATATTTTGGATCTGTTACCAACCTCTTACATTCGTGTTAGCTACTTTAACCTTACAAAACCCCAATATTTTATTTAAATCCATACCTCCCTTATTTTCATTTGATAAATGTTACTCAGTATAATTGAATTAAATACTTGTTCCTGATAATTTGTCAAATATAATCAGCTATTTTGTATACAAAGCGAATAGTTCTTATTGTTGATTGTTACTTCCCAGTTTCGAAGCGCTATAAAGGATTACGTTTGTAAAATACTAAAAGTTTGATTTTTTTTGTGAATTATGGTTACTAAACCGAAGTTATTACATTATCAGATACTTATACAATTAAACACATTTATAGAACAAGAAAGGATTATTACATTTAATTTTTTACATTTTCATTTATAAAAAAATTAAATAAAGTGACCTTCGAATAAGTTCAGATGGTATTTTCTAATTATTTTTATTTCATTTTTTTTTCAAAAACCATTAAATTGCACTAATTTTAATATAATATTAAAAAATAGAATATAAATTAATTTGTTTTATATTTATCGTCAGAATGTGGGAACGTCTTAAGTGAACCAGTTCTGCTTTCTCAAAATCAACCAACACACACGGGTAGTGGTAGCATCACTGAGGGTTCTCGAGCAAATGATGGAAATACAGATCCAAATCATGCGGGTAAGTATTGAAATTTGTAACAATACAGTTTAACAATATAATCAAATATTAAAATTATTCTTGCTACAAGTATATATTAAATACAGTAATAATTCTTATAAAATGCGAGTATTGTATGATTATCACGAGCACAAAAAAAATTAAATAGAATCCTAAAATGAATAGAAATAATTTTGAATGCTTCATTGTATAATTTGTTATTATTCATTATTTTGGAGTATTATAGTTTATAAAGAATTGTAATATAACATTTTATTGAACATTCCATGAATAAATTCTGTTGTTTGATATAAATAAAAAATATGATAAGAACGTGATTTTTTGCTAAACACAAGGTAATGATATTATTAATAATGATTTCAAAATTTAAATATAGAATTGTGTACCCAATGTAGTGATCAAATATTTTCAATTTCATCACTGGTCCCGTCATAGCTGCATCCATTTACTATTCGAGACTTACAACCTCATCAAGTGGATATTATTTTTGGGCTGTCGAATTACCCGAAATAAGTCTCATTACAAAAATAGAATTTTGGAATCGACTGGATTGTTGTAGTAAGTATAAAACTCTAATATAATGCACACATATGTTCTATTACTAAAATAATCATGTTATAATGCATCACTTTTGAACAGCGGAAAGATTTAGTGGAGCATCATTTAATATAGCGCCAAGTTTCACATATTCCGGAGATGCAATTTCTTCGCTATCTTGCTTAACTAAAATTGCTGAATTTTCTGACGGCAGCGTACCAACATTGACCGTAATTTTGCAAACTCCTCTGGTACGTATACATTCATATATATGTTCTAACTCTTGTCTTCAAAAATAGTATGTTTTACACAACTTTATATCAACTTGATAAACAATGAAAAGACAAAAATTAACTAATTGTGGACTCCATTAAAACGACGCGTCCGTAACAGAAATTTGACTCTATTTTTTCTTAACTAACCATTGTGACATTTATCGTAATATGTTTTTATGGCATCACTTTCGCATTGCATAATAATCAATATTGAATTATATTACTTATTACTAGATTGTAAAGTAGTGAGCATTGTCAACATTAGTTTTATCATTTCTATATCATATCTGTTTTGAATATATATTTATAGAAAATATAACTTTTGAATTACATAGATTTCTTTTGTCCGCCCTTTTAATTAAGTACCCTTTCTTGTTTAATCTTTAGAAAAAATACGAATTATAACTTTACAAAAATTTTAAATAAGTAAAATCTGAAGTAATTTTTAAAGTCATAATATTAGGAATATGAAATAAAACAAAATGAATGATACATTTGTCATATGTAAAATGAAATGAGGTATAATCAGATTTGTCGCAATTATGCTTTTATCATAATATATGCCGTAATGATTTAAAACGAATTCCGATATTACGTAATCCGTAATGACGTAATCAGATGTACCGTAATTCGATATGACGCAATATGATGTGACGTAATCCATTATGACGTAATCATATTGTATATAATAATATTTGAAATGACGTAATCTGATATGATGTAAATATATATGATGTAATCAGATATCACGTAATCAGATATTCAAAAATGTCAATTTTGACAATAAGCAAAATAATATTTAGCAAAATGATATTTTGACTTTGACGATATTAGTAATTAGTAATTAGTTAATATGGTCCCGTTTTGTTAGATATGTAGTATCCCCATTGCTGCTGTGTTTTTCCCTAAATAAAGAAGTATAAATTAGTGTTGGTATATCTTTTACCGCTTCATTCTGCACCCACGTGTGAAGCATTTCAGATCAACAAGTTTAGCAATAGTTGACGATTTGATATTGTATATAGAAGTTAAGTTCCCATTTAGATATTCACATTAAGATTTGTGACCAGATTCATCCATCATAGAAACTGCATGTGTTGTTTTATCGTCAGTTTTATTAATCCTAAGTGCACCAAACTGAATGTTGGGCAGCATTTCCTCAACAACATATATGTGAAAGCGACAGTTCATGATTATTTAAAGCAAAGTTGAATAAAAATATGATTTACGAATTATCTCACAGCATTATTCTGATTTCTTGTATCCGAATAATGTTATTTTTCAGTTTCGGTTTCACTTTCACTAATCAATAATGTTTGTGGCACACAATATTTTTAATAATGTTATGAGCAGGATTAACTACTAATAATATTAATCAACATCAATAATCCAAAGTAAATATACCAAAATATAAGTAGTTCTAAATAATGTATATGGTTACTTCGTTTAATGCATTTTATCACTATTATGATTTTTTTCAGTTTGGAAAGTATTTTGTCGTTAAAAAGCCGGATTCTAATGGGCAACTTCAAATTCCAGAAATAAAAGTTTGGGGCATTCCAATATCGTCGCAAACCCAAGCCACCAATAGATGTAAGCACATAAAAACACATTTATTCTAATCTTGTTTAAAACTTAATCTTCTACTCTTTTTCCAATATAATTCAGATCACAAACTACAAACCAGTATGGCTGCATGTTTTCCTGCGACGTCATCGACATCGTTATCATCAGCATTTAGTGAAATATCCTGCGCAATTCATTGTTCAAGTCAGCCCAACTGTCTGAGTTATACTTTCATTTTGGGTCAGCAAAACTGCACAACCTTCTCTGGATATGGTGGAGAATTTATGGATGCTCGAATACAGCAATATATTTAATTTGATTATCTTTTATATAAATTGGTGGTTTTCAATTCGAGAACCTGTTACATTTACTAGAAGAGTGAGCATCGATTGAGTTTTAATTGATATTAAAGAACTATTGTTATTTATTAATTGATTTGAGTCCGGTTATTTGTTTCGGAAAATATCATAACTAATCATTTGCGAAATATTTATAGACATTTTGTAACCAGTTGAGTGAAGTTAATTATAAGTTAAATGTTTGTATAAATGTTATATATATATTATTGCATGTTTTGTATCTTATTATATGTTTTGTATCTTATTATATGTTTTGTATCTTATTATATGTTTTGTATCTTATTATAAGTTTTGTATCTTATTACATGTTTTGTATCTTATTATATTATGTTATATATATATATATTGTAATCTTAAATACTGATAAACAGTTTACGTATTTTAAAAGATAAAAGCTAATAAATGTTAATAAAATTTTTAATGTTATTGCTTCTTCTTTATTTAAATATGTTAAAAATACGGTTGTATACACTAAAAGACAGTATCCATTTTTGTCAATATTGTTGACATAACTCATAGTGACATAGTTTGCCTATCAACCTTTGTAAACTGTGTTAAATTATATTAATACCACCATTGTGACATTTAATAAAAGAAGAAAAAAAAATTTTTTCTCGGCTTCCCTATTTATTATGATTTTTTACCCAAAATTAAATATAGTGAAATTTTTTTTTAATTTACTTCGGCATTACCTACTGATTTTTGATTATGACGTCATAAAAAGACAATAACATTAAATTAACATTAAATTTGCAATTAGCATTAAAATATTAATTTTTGAAAATTTCATTTGTAACTCAAACAGGCATTAAAATTTAAGAAAAATAAGATTTTTTTGTGTTTCTGGTTTTTAGGCCTTTTGATGACTTCACAGTGCCGATACTTAGAAATCAAAAAAGGTAACATTAATTTGAAACACTATTAAATTTGTATATACAGATAATTATCACTTATTACATATTAAATAAGTACGTATTACGAAGCAGAAAATGCAACTTTGTTGGACTGTAGCACCTAGCCAGATCATAGGCCCAGACCACCTAAATAAATAAATATATATTGAATATCTTAGAAATCGAAATTATTAAATCTTAGCAGAATGATAAAATAATAATAAAGTTATAGCCGCTGTTAAGAACAATGTTGATTCAGCGTTGGCCCCATTTTTTAACCAACTACTAGATTTATATTTATCCGTCAATTTCGAGGTACAAAATATTATTTATAATTCATATCACTGTACTTTAAATAAATAATAGCATTTTTAGTTATTGGGTGGACATTGGCAAGCCAATGTTAAATAATAATTGGTAAATGATTTTCACGCCAAGTCAATACCAATAACTAACCGTGAATGTGTATATGTCAACATGATTTGCTGTATAAACGTAATTCCAATATCCAAGTAATGTTGTAGATAGAGTTTTATTACGAATGCATTTATTGGTTTTAGACATTTAAGGTTTTATAATGCAATACATTTTATTTTAATTATTTTCATAATGTGCGATATATATACATATTAGATCTATTTAATTAGATTTTTGACAAATATACACCTTTAAAATTATGATTTTGTTTTGCTTTTTTTAAATTGTGGTGATCTAATTATTGCGTAATATTTAATCGTCGCTTATTTAAATATTCACAAATATTGTTATTTTGATAACCTGCTCACGAATATATATTGAATTTTATCAGCGCAGCGTAACAATATTATAGTATATCTTATAAATACATTACGTATACTTTTTTGTAAATTATTCCGATACATGAAACATACTTTAAATATTTATTAATATTATGATTAATGTATTAATTTAATATTAATTAATTATTAATGTATTATTTTTATTATTGTAATTATTTCAATATTTTTCTACAACTAATACCTAACATTTGATATTGACATGTGTATAGTTCAGAGTTGGTTATATACATATAAATATATATTTTTTAAATAATTTTTTAATAATTTTTTTTAATTAATAAAAGCTTATATAAAAATTAATTAATTATAAATAAATAAAACTTCCTTACATTTATTCATTCTAATGATGTTGCTTTTGGATACAAAATATGAAATATATTAAAAATGCTTATATACAATATATAATAAAAATTTCAAAAATACTATAACAAATTATATGTAATATTTTAGAACATTTGTTTAGCTTAAAAACTAATAACATTAAAATAGTTAGATAACGTTCTGCATCTGCTGAACATTTAGGTTATTTTATTTTATTAAAATTCCTAATTAAGTCCTTTAAAGGTTTCTATACCTTCTTTTATTTAATTATTTGGAAAATATATAGAAGTTATGATATTGTGATAATTATTAAAAGTAGTCTTATCCTTGAATTTATAGAAAAAATTCAGTTAGATATATATTATAAAAACCTGATTATTCATATAATTATATATAACATATTAACAATATATTATTATCAATGCATTGAAAATAAAAAGAACAGGTATTATTTAAGATTCAAAATTCATTAATTATAATTATTATAAAATAATAATAATAAACATAATTAAAATAATTTATAACTCCTCTTTGTAACATATATCTATTATTGTCACCTTAATTCATTATTTATGCCCACCACCCTCCTCGTAATCAATTATTCATAATTTTGTTTCCGTTACTTTGATTTTCCCTTTCCCCATAATAATAGTAACTAATTCCCGTTTAACGAATATTCCATACAGCGAAATTTAAACAACCATTCGTTGTAAGTATTGTGAGCAATCCGTTCTAAAACAATATATCGGTGATAATTGTTGAATATCATTATTTAATGTTATATATAATTTTTTGTTTAAATTTGAATATAATAGTAAGTGTTCGATTCTAAGCGGGCATATTGTAAATAGTTTCGGTTATATGTTAGCGTTCACGACATTATTCTGCTAGACTATATAAAACCTGTTTATATATTTTCTATTAATAAAGTATTTATATTGGACCACAATGGTAATAGCTGTCTGTAAATGCTCACCAATTAAAGGTAAACTGAAACTGGAATGTTTTACTAAAAGGTAACTTTCAAAAATATTTATTTTAGAATTTTTTTAAATGGTTGCTTTGATAATTTTGTGTATTTTCTTACTTTTATGTTTTGTTGTGGATTTAAGGAATGGAATGCGATCATTTATTATTAGACTTAGAATAGTGATAATTTAGAACATTTTTGTCTATTAGTTGATTATATATATATATATATATGTGTCGTACAAATTGTAGTACTTGTGTGTCTATTATAGTTTCAACAATTCTCAACATAAATTGTAGCTACTTACACTAATCAAATTATATAATATTATATATGTATGGAATAATACATTACTGTGTGCCAGTTGGTGAGTAATTGATATTTAATGATATGATATTTATGAACTATCGAATTTCGAAAAAGTTTACTTGGCCATTTTATCTTTTTCAATTTTTCATCAGTTTAACGGAAACAGTAAAGTGTGATCTTTTTCTGGAATAAAAATCATATTTCTCCTTCATAGAACCACTGAATACTTTAAAAAATACTTTTGAGAAAAAAAATTAAATGTCAATGCATATCCCTTCTGTAATTTAATTGTGTACTGTTTATAATTATATTTATACCTAATTAATTTTATTATTTTGTTTTAATAGGGACGAGTAAATATGTAAATAAATAAAATATAGGATTGATAGGTTGACAGTTATGTGATACAAAACATGCCTACCTACCCAAACAACGTGGGAAAATACGCTGGTTTAGAGAAAATACAAGTAAAAGAATTCCCTCAACAACAAAAAATAATTCCAAAAATACTGCAACTGAAAAGGAATCAGGTCGACAGGAATAATTATTATATTTCCAATTCAGCAAATATCAAATAGGAAGTTGACTGATTGCGTAACATTTTTAAATTACGAAAAAGTATAACAAAAACATATTTTGTTTAACATTATCATACAATTTCTGAATGACTAAAAATGTTATGCTTATAGTAATAACTTATATACTGCATATCTTATATATTACATCTTGATATTAAACAATTAGACATATTTTGATAACTACATCTTCTTTCGTAAACTAGTAAAAAATGGTCGGTTTTTAAAATGGCACAGAGCATGTCAATAAATCTTTACTGGGATAATATGGTAAATTTTCTTAATAATCCTATAATTTAATTTGTTTACACTTTTGCATTAAGCCAAAAGGCTGCTCAATACAATAATATTATGGAGATTAGCTGACGCTTTAATATGGCCATTTTCAGATTTATATAATATATTTTAAAAAATATATAAATTACAACATATTATATTATATTATACATTTGTAACATAATTACTTATTAAATCCCATTTAACGAAGATTGACATTGAGACATCACTTTAACTAGTTTTCTTATTTATATTATAATTTGCTGTTTTCAGAATTTATTTTTTCGTATTTATATAATATATAAAATATGCAAATAATATACAAAATAGTATTCATATCTATTGTAACAGAATCCCTTATTAAAGATACCGATGATTAACGCAGAGACATAACTTTAACTAGTCCAATTATATGTATTTGATGATGGCTATAATATAATTTGCAATTAATGAGACCATATATCATCCAAATATCCTGTAATTAACTTAATCTGTAAATGTCACGAATATTTCTGCGAACGTTCATTTAGCAGATCAACCTTTAAAGATAGAAAATACGAAACAAAACTTTGAAAAATTTGAGATTCGGTTAAATGAACATGGGTTTACAGTGCTCGAAATAAGGTTTTTAAAATACGTTGCCCGTACATCTCATTTCAGATTGCCCGTAAATGAAAAATGTTGTCCATAACAATTCAAAAATAAAACTTAAATAAATCCGAAATAAATGTAGTGTTTATTTGTATAATGTGCATTCAGTAA